>JAGVVM010008792.1:0-14241 GCA_019149425.1 Psidium friedrichsthalianum
CCCCCCCCAGCATAAAAGCGCGGAAAACGAGCAACACAGAGCGACAGCAGCCAGGGGAGAGAGAAATACAGAAATATGCACAGAGACCAACGTAAAGACACGCGTAAGCAATCACAGATGCTATTAAAGCTTACACGATGCCGTATGCGTACCACGGTCAGTCAGATCGCCCATCGGGAACCCGCGAGCCGAGGAACACGCTTAGGAGAGAAAACAGCCAGAATGCGCCATATCCCCTAACGCTACGTCCCGCCCCCGTCCCTCCCCCCCCCCCCCCGCCGTGTCCCGGACCCTAAGACATTAGCGGTGCGGCGGTCTCCTGCCTAGCGGGCCAGGAAGGAAAGAACTATTACCTTAGATGAATGTCGATCCTTAGCATTGCTACGGTATCGAATGCTATCGTATCCGCGATGCCAGACATCATTGACTTTTTTTTTTTTTTCTGACTTCAGCCATTTTGCCGTGTGACCAAACTCAATCATGGCTACGATAGAACTCTTTATTCCGAACAACTTGATTTCCCGGATCGTGATCTTTGCGAGTGCACCTACGTCTCAGAACCAGGTGTCTTGCCCTTGGTGTTACTTGAGCCCTCCTATTGTACGCCGATGCACCCTCGTCTGTACCTCATACTTTTGGAGGTTGCCAATAACAACCAACCAAGCATAAGCAGATAGTTATCAACCAGCCAGAGTGGTAGCCAGTTATCATACACAAGACAGCCAATTTCTAAATGTGGATTTTCCTATCAGCACTCTCTTGCAAAACGTGAACCGAAATCGGTGAACTCACCAAGGATAGCCGCATGCCATCGTGTATGCCCACAGTAGTCAAGAGGACACTTCTATTGTCCCCTACGATCTATGCGTACCTTCTTCTTGGCAAACTTCTCGCCGCGACTCGTACTCACAGACGTGCATGACATACCCCTGTCATCTCTTCTTCCGCGAACTATGCCGTAATAGTCGTTGCATGAGGTCGCCTACATCTCCTCGCTCCTCCACCATCGAGGCTATACGCATTGTTGTCTCCGCTGGTATAGTTCGGCGGCGTACTCGGAGCCTGCGATGGGGATGGTGACACGTCATGAGTGAACGCACGTCCAAGGGGTGATATGGCCTGGGTGAAGCCGGCATCGCTCCAAGACAGCGGTGTGGTAGGTTTTTGGGATTCTGGATAGGAGCTGCCTCGGGGATGAGGTGCGAGACATGGGGGAGTGACTGCTACTCAGCGGGCCTCGGGATGGGACATGGACAGCTTGGAGGTTAGGAGCGGTGGAAGACCGACTGGAGTAAGTGTCGGATCGATCCCGGGTCGGGCCGGGAAGAAGAGAGGGAGAGCCAGAAGAGGACTGACAGGGAGGAGAAGGGGAGGAGGAGAGCTGGAGTGTGTACCAGTGGGAGGGTCGCCGGAAGATGGAAGGCTTGGCCTCACGTGCGGACATATTGGACAATGAAGGTCTTTATGGTCAGAAGAGAAGCAGAAGACGAGTGGTGCTAGGATGGCAAGAGACCATCAAGAAGAGGAAAAAGACCGACCATTTCAGAGAAGAGAGAGCTTCTAGATGGTTTATAGCTCAAAGGAACTTTCTTCACAGAGGAGTCTTATTTATTTTTTGGCCATGGTTATGTCTACTTACGGTTTTGGTGCATCAATTTGTTGAACGTTCCAGTTGTATATCACTTATAGCTGATGCTTTGTTAGTGACATATGACAGTAAAAGTACATGTATTGTCTCTGATGCCTATTGCCACATACTTCTTGTGTATCTCAGTACCTATGACTGTGGATGATCATACTATTACATTGCCTAGAGTTTTGTTTTTAAAATTCAGTGGAACTTGTAAGCATGTTTCCAAATTATGAAAAGTTAATATGAAGTCGTTTACACAATACGGTGTTGTAATGGTGTTTGTGACTTGTATGCGGGCTTCATATTATACTATGTTCTTCTTCACTTGGACATACCATGTCTTTATTAGAGAGCTGCCAGCTTGGTCATCCACAGCAGAGCCCTTTCTAGAACAAGATAATTTCTGATTCCACTGGTTAGGCGTTGGTATCACCAATATTTCCAGTTTATGCCACTCCCAATTTTCTAAGATTATGCATCATTTCATGTAAAAGGCCAAGTTGTTTTATTGTGTGTTTGTAAAGCTTGAAAGGGAACATATTACACGTGAAGAACAACAGAAAATGGGGTGTGTGAGTGGGGTGAGGGGTGGGGAGAGGGAAACCAGAAGGTAGTGACCAGCTTATTATCAGATTTGACGATCGTGTGGTTTTGGTGACTAACTGTATTAATGTAGAAAGATGTTGTATGGGGCTTAGTTTGAAGGAATAGGTTAACTAAAGAAGTAGAGAAACCCTATTGGAACTCTTGGTAAGATGCTCCAGTCGATATCGGGTGGTAGTGCATTTGTAATGACATTTTAGAATTAGATTGGTAAGCTGATTAGAAATTCTACTCGCTAGGAGCACATGCCAAAGTTAGCTTCTCCATCACTCAAGCCAGAAGACAACTCACAGCATAGCATTCAAAATAGAGGAAGAACAACGAGAAGCAGCATCTAGCCTAAAAATAGAGGATTGAAGTCAAATACGAACATGTCCTGTTGTGTAAAAAGGAGAAATGTCCTTGTTTTTCACTAATCTCAGTAGAGCATAGACAATTTTTTCAATTTGTTAGTTATCCATAACTTTTTCAAGCGAGTTATATTGAGAAGATTGAGTAGAATCTTTTCAATGATTCCCAAACCTTTGTACTTTTGGTTGTCTAGAGTAATTTCTAAATTGTTTAATTTCTCAAGTTGTTTTTCTCCTCATCTTATGCAGGCTATCATCAAGAGACTAATGACTGATGTACCGCTTGATGTACTTCTGTCTGGAGGTCTGGACTCATCATTGGTTACTTCTGTAGCTTCTCGCTATTTGGCAGACTCTGTAGCTGCTTGTCTGTGGGGCTCACAGTTGCACACCTTTTGCATTGGTTTGAAGGTGTTCCCATGACATTTATTTTGACCTCATGCTTAACAATTTGCTTAAGTGTTCCACTACTGGTGAAGTTTTTGAGCAAAGTGCCATTTTGGGTGAATTCAACTGGATTTTATTGTGATATGCTTTCCTTAACAGATATTCATATTGTCACGCCTCGAGCCCGGCGAGCCACGCGACCTCTCTGTTATACCTATACGATCGTTTAACGAACAACCACGACGGCTCAAGAAACTCATCGTAACCAAACGACCTCAGAGTTCCTGTTACAACAGAAACGAACTCCTCCCAAACACATACATAGAAAGGGTAGAGAGAGATAGTCCCATCCAAGATGCATCAACCACATCTTTATTAGATCAAACTCTTTTACATATAATTGCCCGGTGACGACATATATATACACACTTCAAAACTTTCACCACCTCATAATAACTCATTGCTCGACCTTTACAACAAAAGGCTTTAGGTTAGTAAGATTCTCAACTCCAATAGCAAGCAAACCACATAAATTTCTATCAAGGGACTTCTGCCTCAACCCTACTCACCGTCATCCATCCCACCATCTGGTCCAGGGAAAGACTGAGTATTCAGATCAATTTCCTTCGGGATCCCCTATCTTATCCGTATTGCATTTACTGCTAAGGACAGGGGTCTGAAAAATAAGGTAATTACCTATAAAAACAAATCTTAGCAATAATCTCTAAATCTCTTCTCAGAATACCAAATACTCTCACACCCAACTCCACACCTCATCTAAGCACTCAAACCACAAAGTCAAACTTTAAACCGCAGGGCCAATAAAGATCAAGAACAACGCCCAATAGAAAACTCTCCATAAATGGTCATTTATTAAATTAAAAAAAAATAGCTCAGGTCCAATCCAAGACCACCATCTTAAACTCGGATTTCAAACAGCAACCAACAGATCTAATCCAGGACAATCCATGCAAATATATGCATGCACGCTCAATCTTGAGCCTTGGTTTAACAGCCAATTTAACCCGCGTCCTATAAACACATCAGGTCTGACCCGCGTATCATACGCATTAGGTCCGTGCCTCAACCCGCGTATGGGACACCTTAGGTTGGCACCTTATTACTCTAGCTACTCCACGTCAAATTCATCAGGGTACACTGTGCATCGACCCCGTGTCATATAGGCACCTTAGGTCGGCACACTTATCTCTCCAATTCCCCGTGTCATATAAGCATCTTAGGGCCATCCTCCATGGCTATTTATTACGCCAATGGCTACATTTTAAGCCAAGTGACTTCATGGTTACATATTACGCTAAGTCACAATGATATACTAATTGAATATGCAAAAATCGTTGTACACGCTATCCAAGTAATAAAATCAATCAAATTCATTTGGGCAAAAGCGTTGGCCAAGTATATTAGGCCACCTTTCAAGATACGTGTCCAAATATTTCAGTCCACATGGCCGACACAACGGCCAAATCAATCAATTTATTTCACGTGCCCAATCTTATTAAAAATGCTCAATTTCTAATGTGGGACCTAAAATGACCAAATAATTAATTCCGAGCATACGCGAATAATTCTCAAATATTATTTTGAGCACGAACACGGGTCTCAAATATTTGAAATAATAATATAAGATATTGCTCGGGCTCGATTTTGCATAAAACGTTTTAAAAATATATTTTTCGGTATTCAAACCACACGAAACCCAAAAAACTTGTCATTTTCAAATCATAATTAAAATGGGTAGCACGTGAACAGTTTTTGTGGGTCGTGAACAGTGACTTCCAAAATACTATGTGGTCCGTTTTTGAATAAAAGTCCCAAAAACCCATTTTTCGGTACCCGAACCTCACGGGACCCACTTCAATCACCACCAACAACCATTATTCCAACACGGCAGCAACATATCTCAAATCCACAACATATCTTAGCCTCCATAGAATTTATTTGCTCAATTAACGCCGATCCCGACAATTTTTCCTAAATCAACTTACCTCGAATCGGGCCCTACAGTTACTCCATAGTATGTACAATATTCTAATCGAGACATAGAGGTTTAATTTGTCTAATCGAGGCTGACATGAAGCTAAGGAAGCGACGGAAGCGGTAGCGCACGGCGGCGACCGACAAAGCACAACGTCGGTGGCAGAATCCAACAAAACCCAAGGAAACCAAGGCTGTTCAAAGACTAAACGGGTTGGTTCTCGAGCTGAAAATTAATATTTTCACATGTAAATGAGCTCTAGGGGTCACTGGGGTTAACATATATCAACATGAGCTATATGTCAAATTCAGATAACATAAAATAAGCTCATCGACTGAAATAGAAAAGCATGTTTGAAAGGTCAAACGACCTCGGATTGAAGTGATTCAAGTTGGAATAGAACCACAAGACAACGAACTACAACATACTTCAACAGTTAGATTTCTAGTAGCGGTTGCGCCAGCAGAGAGAGGGAGAGAAAACTGAAAAGTTATAGAGAGAGAGAGAGAGAGAGAGAGAGAGAGAGACCGGTGGTAATTATGGAGGAGAGAGAGGTTTGACCAATAAATATCTTAAGGATAATTATCACCGGTAACTATTCACCGAAAACAACATAAAGCTGAACGAATAGACTGATTTTGGACTATCAGTAAAATTTGAACTGATAAAGGTTAGGCATCAATTATTTTCGGTCAAAGATGGTCAAAATGGTCAAAAAGGTGACCGACAAGACATTCTTTGAAGTTCGTGTCAAAACGGGACTGACCAGAGCTCACTCGGTGCTGTTTTAGCTCACTAGCGATTAGAAAATAACTCGAAATACCGCCGAACAATTTTTCTAGCCTCGCTAAAATCACTAACACTCTCTAGCTATGGATTCTAGCACAAATCGGGGGCGAGATGGCAATTTTCAATTTTGCCATTTTCTCTAGGCATTCCAATGCCAAGCTGTCAATTCATGCCTTTCGAGATGACATCCAATTTCAACCTCCACTACACTCTTGAGAGTCGATTGTCCTATTTCGAAACTCAATTCGCTGCCTCATTCATAAGGCAGCAACTTTAAATAAATTTTCAAATTAACGGGTGGCTTTTAGGAGTCACGCGTATCGACTATTTGGTCCACGTGCTTATATTTCTAAGTAACCTTTCTCTTTTGTTTAGTCATCTCAGAATGGCCAGCTCCAAGTGAGATTCATTTATAGCGCCTTTATGAAATAACTATTTTGTATTCAAATTTTGGAAAAAAGGATCGAAACTCCTGATGTCACACACATATTGGCCGCTAGTAGCTATGCTCTATGTACTTACTGATATTGATGATAAAGGTTACTACCAAAAAAATTACAGTGCCATTAGTCTATGGAGCTAGAAATGTTGTAAATTGTTGGGAAATGTTCTCTTGTAATAGATAATCATCATGTGTTATATTGATAGATACTTGTCTAGAAAGAAGGGACAGTGGCTCCATTATATAAGACTCGACAATCTTCTCTTAAGGTAGGACTAAAATGTCTTGAGGCAAAAGAATCACATTATCATAATTACAGACATTGGTTACAGAGAGCGGTTACATTCGGCTTAGCCATTAAGATTGAAAAAATGTGGTCAATATAAGTCGTTGACTGTTTCTTGGAAGATAGTACAATTGATTACGGACATAAAAGGAGGAAACATTAAAGAGAAGGGTTTTCATCTGTGTAGTCGAGCTGGATTGAAGGATATCTCTTGGGCTTATAGAATAATGTTTGCCAACCTTAATGGTTTGGGACATTCATATGTTTGGATATAATTTGTCAATCTGTTAGTCTAACTGACATGGATAGAGAACTGTTGATTTCTATCGTTTGTGCAACATATACAGTCATGATTCTGTGGTTGATGTCAGTGATTGGAATCTTTCTTATGATCTATTTTGTTCTGATTCTTCTTTAAACGCCAGGGTTCTCCTGATCTAAAAGCTGCAAGAGAGGTAGCAGATTATCTTGGAACTCGCCACCATGGATTTCACTTCACCGTTCAGGTTTATTTTTTATTTTTTCTAGTAGGAGAAAAATGTATATCTATTGTTATCTTTATGATCAATACTTATAAGTTTCTTTTTCCTCAAACCAGGATAGCATAGATGCACTTGAGGAAGTTATATATCATATTGAAACATATGATGTGGCTACCATTAGGGCGAGCACTCCTATGTTCCTGATGTCTCGAAAAATTAAATCATTGGGAGTGAAGATGGTGATTTCAGGGGAAGGCTCAGATGAAATATTTGAAGGTTACATGCATTTCGACAAGGCACCTAACAACAAGGAGTTTCACGAAGAAACCTGTAGAATGGTGTTTTAATTGTCTGAGGGATATTTGCATATCCTTCTTGAATGGCTAACTTGAGAGAGGATATGATAGCTCTCTTGCGCTGAGTTCCACCGATAATATAGTCCTTGTTCACTTGTTTCGTTTTTAACAGATCAAAGCTCTTCATCTTTATGACTGCTTGAGGGCAAACAAATCAACTTAAGCATGGGGTGTTGAGGCTCGGGTGCCATTTTTGGATAAAGAATTCTTAAGCGCAGCAATGAGTATAGATCCTGAATGGAACATGGTGGGTTACTTCGACTCTGTTGTTGTACTTTCCTCATATAATTAGATGAAGCCTGGAACTTATCTATGATTAGTGGTTGGCTGCATAGTTAGTCCATGGCATCTGCAATTTTGTGTCATGATCAGTTTCTCAGATGAAGAGAATTGAGTATAGCAGATTTCTTCTCTTCTTTCCACGTATTCTCCTTTTTTGTTGCCATCTCTATCTCTCTGTCTCTCTTCCATTTTAAGTGCGCGATAGAGAGCATCAGATTCTATTCAGAACTTGCCTAATAGGTTGTCTGGTCTTTTGGCATAAATGTTGGAGGCTTGGAGATGGTTGTTAATCTAGAAGAATCAATGCTGGGGTCTGTTTTCTGAAGGTTTTGTGCCAAACCTGATGTCTTTACTAATCCTGCTGAATGCAGGTGAGACCTGATCTTGGGAGGATTGAGAAATGGATCCTACGCAATGCATTTGATGATGATCAAAAGCCTTCTCTACCAAAAGTATAAAGCTCTATCTTTGTCTTAACTGCTGACATGTCACCTAGCATGCCGTCACTTAACCCACATGCTCAGACATCTACATATGTCTGGATAATTAACTAAAGGATACATCACCTCATATTTCAGTTTCAATACTGATTTTTTGTTGCCGATCGATATTCACGTGGTTTATTTTGGTTCTCCAGCATATCCTGTACAGGCAGAAGGAACAGTTTAGCAATGGAGTGGGTTCCAGTTGGATTGATGGCTTGAAGGACCATGCTAACGAGCAAGTATGAGTCATATAAGCTTCTTCTAGTTACAAGTTCTCTCCTAGTTTTTGTTGAGTAAGATTAATATGGGTTTTAGATTGTACAATAGTTACGTTGAAGTATCCAGTAGTATATATGCAATATATATATATATATATATATATATATATATATATATATATATTGCAATTTTATTGGTTCAAATAGATCTATTCCTAAATCTGAGAACACTGGGTACGCTTATTTCTCACAAAATTATGTTTTAATCATCCTGTGCTAGGTTACTGATGCAATGTTAATGAAGCTTTGTCTACCCGGAAAACACTCCTACAACCAAAGAAGCATATTACTATAGAGCTATCTTTGAAGAGTTCTTTCCCAAGGTGAGTTTAGTGCTTTCTTCACCAGTAGTTGGTTTGTTATTTGGACTCTCTCTCTCTCTCTCTCAGCGCGTGCCACCTGGTCTCGAACTAATGGTGATTATGTCTATGAGGGTTATGGGGTCCCCTCAGCAATATCATTTTTTTTTTTTTGTGGGGGGGGGTTCTTTAATTTTTCCGGTTACTGCATATTATGCTGTTGTATAGGGTCGTGGAAGCTAAATGGGAATCACCATAGCTTTTCATGAAATGAGATGTAATTTAATTAGGATAATTCAAACTCCTCGCACAGAAAAGCCTTAAATTTGTCCTCCACATGGATTTCTCCTACTTTTGTACTCCGGTGAGCGTGGATCTGGACTTAAGTGACTAGAGAAACCAGATGTTCAATGCGAAGCTTTCCCTTCTGGACCTAACTTCTGCATGCATGGAAATTAACAAATTGTGATGATAAGTCCATATATCCACTTTTCAGTTAATGACTACATGATATGAAGGTAGCCAATTCTGTCATTGATAATTCTCTTGTCTAGAATAACAGTAATTAGGACCAAAATTATAGTCAATGCTAATCGGGTTGGAATTCCCTTTTAGCAAGGTTAGATGTGTTGAAAAGTGGAGCAGACTTGCTTGACAGATCTCTGCGTATCATTGCTTTCTTTAGTCTGCTTATTCCATAGATCGATTGATTATCTCTGTTTCCGAGCAGAATGCTGCAAGATCTACCGTTCCGGGGGGTCCTGGTGTGGTTTGCAGTGCTAGAAAATCAGCTGAGTGGGACGCAGCATGGTCAAAGAATCTTGATCCATCTGGTCGCGCTGCCCTTGGTGTGCACGGAGCTGCATACGAGGAAGCAGCAGAATCTGAGAATACCAGCACAACTAATGGTGCCTCACCCAAACTACAGGAAGTCTTGTAGAAGACTGCTACGGTTGCTTGATGGGGACTTGGCCCATTTGGAGTTCTTGGAGAATTTACGACCATAACTGACAACAATGCAAAGGTATGATGCTTGTTTTATAATGTGGGTTGAATTCAATACAAGCAGTAACTTGCAATGATAGGGACATCCCTAGGATCTGGGAACAAGATCTAGAATGGATAAAAAATGAAGCATTAATCTTCGTTGGTTATTTTCTTTTGGATGTTGATGTATTTATCCTAAGTTTCTGAAAGACCTTGGGCTATAGCTCTAATTTGTTTGCTGTGGAAGCCTAAGGAGGCGTTTTAACCGGACATTAGAATTTATCTCAATGCTATGCTGAACTCCTTTTGATTATTATTATTATTATTATTATTTGCGTGTGTTTTCATCGTGCCTAATCAGAGTAACCAGCATGGAGGTTCTACATCCAACAGAAGCTTAAACCAATTGGGTAACAATAGAAATCGACGACACGGTTGGCAACAATGAGTAAATGTCCAAGTTCCGTCAGCTCTTTGTACCCTAATTTGTGGTTGGAATGATTTTCAAATTTTGTGCTGAGGGAAATTTTTAAGGTTGTCACCGTATCCTGTATCTTTGTTTACCCTAGGCTATGGTTTCATAGTTCAAAAGCCTAACTAAAATTAAAATTCGTGTGCATCAAATGTGCATAGTCTGATAGTAGGTATGAATCGTGAATTCCATGACGACGAATTTTTTGAGATTGGAGTGGTTGGAGTATCAGTTTGCTTTAGGGCATGCTTGGTTTAAGAGAAATGGTCCAGTTTTTTTGTATAATACTGAAGATACGTATGGTTACAAACAGAAAACCGGTTCCGAATGACAACGAGCGAAACTATTTTCGATGTTGTAACTACATGATCATGCAGCTTACTTATAAGATGGTAATACACCTCTTAACATTATAAGCAATCCAACCAGGTATGTTTTAAAGACACTTGTTCATGCTGAGATTTGTTTGCAAGAACCAAACGCATTCTCGAGAAAACAGAGGATAGTTTTTATTTTCAATTTCACTGGAAGTGAAAAATGAAAACCTTTCTGGGAACCAAACGGACCCTTAAAAACGTGTTTCCAGACTGGACAATGTCAAATTGAATCAAGCTCACTAATTAGATGCATTATGAGTAGAGAAGCAAATTGAATTAACCGAGACAGTTCCTCCTAAACTAACTGTCCCTTTGTATGCCATTCTCCTAAATGGTAATTAAGTAGGTGAATAATCAGTTGTCAAATGGATTATTACCATGTCAACAGCAGGTGAAAGAGTTTTTGCACTAGGAGTAGAAAACTTAATGAGCTTAGGTCAATAAATTCCGTAGAGTTCAGGCACATAACAAATGGAGTAGCACTTCCATGTTCAAGATATTTTTCTAAATTTCTACGTTATAATTTCCGGCTAAACGCGCGAAAACACAACTAGTAAAATACGTCTAATCTGATAGATCTTGCTTTGCTAATGTAAAAGCCACGAACGATCTAATGCAACCGCCAAGGCACGTCTTAATGATCATAAACGTCAACACATCGGAACGGTTCAATCCAAAATTGCTTTTGTGTTTCACCTAATGTTAGAAATTAAGGTAAGATAGGAACGAGGAAGGATGGACACATGATATGAACATTTTCCTCGCTTAGCTTCAAGTTCATTGCGGGCATTTTACCATTCGAAAACGGAAGCAATTGAGGACAATCACAGAAACGAATTTTAACAGTGAAAAAGAAGAGACAGTTTCCTTTATGAGACATCTGAAAATTTCTAAAAAGGGGAAACATTAGAAAGCACCTTTCAATGATAAGCTCATGAACTCTTTATGTTGACTCCACTTTGACTCCACTTTGAGAACTATCGTCATGGACTCATAAACAAAGTAACTTATAGCAGCCGATGGCAAAACCTGAAAAGGCGAAGAATGCCAAAAAAAAAAACCACATTAACAAACTGAATATCAGCATGCCAAGTCAACATTTTCTTGGTCACTGTATTATTGCCTATATACAAAAATTGGTCCTCATACTTTATCTCATGGCATATTTGATCCCTAAACTGATGATGGTTGCAAGACAAAGTTCATGTTTCCATCAAGATGTCGACAGAAAACGCTAAATAAGCATTGGACGAACACATGGCACTAACGTAGAATAAAAAAATAATAAAAAAGTTGGATGAGAAATTGCAAAGACGGTCCATGTGCCATTTGGTCCTTGTACTTTATTTAGTGATATATTTGGCTCCTAAACTAATTTTTTAGCTTGATTTAGAGGTAAATTTCTATTTCCATGAATGCAAATAAAACTAGTTAATTAAGTGTCAAAACACACTATGGGGTGTCGAAGGAGGAAAAAACTACGAAAAACTTACAAAACGACCTTAGCCTGGAGTTATAATGATCTCGTCCAATCCTCATGGGCCAAACTCCTCAAAAGCAATACTCAAGTGTCGATCGTTCATGGAAAACTGCTATAAGGTCACCAATTTTGTACTAGTTATAACATGTTTGACCCAATATGTTAGTCTTTAGCATTTAATCAGCATATTTTGTTTACATTTGCACGGAATAGTATGGCATTTATCCAAAAAATCAGGATCGAAGATCGACCAACTATGTGTGAAAAAAAAAAAAGATACAGGTACCAAAAATTGAACAGGGTTAGTACATGGACCATTATTGTAATTCCTGTCCACTAATAATTTTTTATTCTACATCAGCGTCACGTGTGCATCTCCAGTACTTAGTCAGTATTTTCCGATGATTTTTGGAAGGAATATATGGAATATGTCCGAAAATTGCGACTGAAGATTAGTTTAGGATCAAATTTCTCATGAGATAAAATACGAGGACCAAAGTCAGACAAGGGTAACAGAAGAAGGACCACTAATTTCCACAAAAGTTCGAATGTAATTGACATATCGACACAAAAGTAACTGAAACTATGCAGAAAGATGGCATTATACTGTGATTCTCTTCTTTAATTGCTGGTAGACTAAAATACGGGTCTAAGATGAAGCAAGAACCTCAAACAGTGACAGAGTTTAAAAGTGGCAAAGAAATTGCTGATGTCAGACTCAGATGCTTCTTTAAAGGCAATGAAAATGAATGTCACTCTCCTCTCTCACAATCCCCACCATCTCGCATAGACTTCAATAGATGATGGAAGCATGGAGAGGGTCAATGCCTATTGCAGACCACACTCTCTCCTTCTTTTTCCTATTCATTCTTTAGTCGTTTTGGCTATATTAAACGCAATATGCATAAGTAATTTCTGCACAAGCACATTTGTCAATGAATTTGATGTATTAAGGTTCGATTCACACCTGCAGTAAACTGGGAATTAAGCCCGTATAAGGGCAGGAACACCACCTTGCCCGATGATCTTGACGCAAGTCACGAGTGGATTTAATCTTGTTGTCAATAGCTGCTTCAGAACATGCATCAGCAATTGCTCCATAAAGCAAGGTCCTAACGGGACCAAGTTCCAGTCATTCCATGGCATTCAGTTCTTGGCCTTCCTGCTTCATATGTTCAAGTCTCTTCCTCCCCTCAGGTGTATGCAGATAAGTTGATTTCAGTATATCGTAAACACCATAGAAAACAGCACCTGAAGGTGCCATGGCTACAATTGCAGGCACGAGACCCTCCTAGAGAGAGAAGACCCCTTCAGTTTGGACCATGTGTCTGAAAGCTCCAATTATACCACCCAAGGCCTCCCCTCCTGGTGCCACCATCTTTGTCCTTATCTGACAGGAAAAAAGGAAAACCCACTATTTGGTCCATTATCCAGGAATGATGGGAACCAGTTAGATGTATTTCAAGTCCATTAATGAATATACGCAGAACACCCAAAAGAACACACCATAAAGACACCCAGACCAGCCGGTTCTCCAGGCACTTAACTGGTGACAGACTGGCAACCGCTTAACATCACGCTCCACATTCACAGATGGAAGAAGGCTCATGAACTATGGAGACTTTTTTTTTTTTTTTTGACTTTTACATATAGCAAATGTTATATTCACATATCTTGATAGGGAGTCCTGAAAAATTTGGACAAGGATTTAGTTGCAGATCAGTACTTTCAAGGATCTTAATTGCTTTCAGAAGTTAAACAATAAAGGACTACAATAGAAACTTTGTAATAACAGTTTCATTGCTGTAACATTTCTGATGTTCAGTCTAGGAAGTTATGCTGTTTTAAACTACTTCCAATGCAGTATGCAGCTAATGATAATCTCACAAAAAAAAGTGGATATTAAGAATGTAAACACAGAGTAAGCTCTTAGGTGGCATGAAAGAGGAAAACAAGATAAATGCACATTAGGAATTTTAAACACTGACACAACTCAAAAAAGTGGATTCCATTCGAATGCAGTTAGAAGGGAGGTAGAAGTTAAAGTCTTTAGCATTTTGTTTCTGAGCCACTTCTAAGTTCAATGTACAGAAGGACACTTGATTGTTTAACTGAAGGAAAGGAAAGTACGCGCACAGAATGAAGCCGCTAGAGTAAAACACGATGATGCGACAAGAAACCTGCCAAGCGTGATCTTCAATATGACAACAGACCTATAGTCCGTAGAATATGCGCCCCGCCCACACACTCTGTTCGC
>JAGVVM010008793.1:0-15292 GCA_019149425.1 Psidium friedrichsthalianum
TCCTCTAATTGGTGATCAGTCTCCGAAAGCTGTCCGACTGCAACTATGTGCCACTCTGGATCAGGAACCGAGTCCTTTCTTTGTGTGCATGTTTGCATTTGCTCGAAGCCGGTACGATGAGAAATTGGCTCGTCCCATACAGAAGAAGTTGCATTCGAGCTCTTCAAGTTTTTTTCCGGTCATCTTGTCCGGGTGATGAGGCAGAGGTTTTACTGAACAAGGACATGACAGTTGCAGAGATACTCCCTCCTGCCCATCTCCATCAATTCCTCTCGTTGGCTATTTTTACCTGTGGGTTGACGGGTCTCCTGGTCTTCGTCAGACGAGTCAGCAAACGTATGATGGGCACATCGAACTACGTTAAGGATTCGACGCGGCTAAACTCCCGCCATCATGGCATACGAAACTGAAGCGCGTTGTCCCTGTGGATGATGGGCTCCGCTTCAGACCGATGTAGCATCTCCGGGCGGCAGAGAATATCGATTCCTTGAGGGTGAATCTCGATTTGGCGGAGGAGGGGCGTGTTGATGCAGCCTTTAGGTCGACTAAAACGAGCCAAAAGCGTCTTGGCTTTTCTCAAACGAATACCAGACAGAGAATCAAATGGGAAAAAAAAAAAAGTCGCACTTGAACTTCTCATTTGCTTTCCCATCTATTAAATTTGACAGTTCAACTTCGAAATTTATTAGACATGCAAATATAAACCAGAGTTAAAGAGTCAAGCAATGACAACAAGACATAAATCATCCAACGTGATGTGAGTCTCATTTCTCGTGCGAGTTGCAGGAAATTAGCAAACGATTAGTTAAGGTAATAGCACATGTATACTACGAAAAGAAAGAACAAGTAGCCACGCAGCGTTCCTCAAAAGACAACACAAGTTGCAAGGCAGTGCACATCAAGATAAAAATGCTTCGTCAACAGAGCTACAGATTAGCCTCCATGCTTAGGCGGGCCTGGAGGTGAAGGCTCGGGATGTATGGCATAAGAGGAGTTCCTTCACAATTGGTCCCGGCTTTACAGAGGCCTTTGAGCTTGGAGCAGGAGTCAACAGGACGGTAATCCTCCAGACTCACACTTCCTTCTTCACTAACTTTGGACTCGGAGTTGAGACTATTTCCATTGCCCTGCAATTTCATGGGAAGACTTAATGAATAACAAGAAGCCTGAGACACTGGGTTTAGAAAGAGAGCAACTTGAAAACTTGCGATGCCTTGGAGAAATTTCCGGTGGCCAAATTAATCTGATTCAGCAATATGACTCTTTAAAAACTTGTGTTCGTCTTAGTGGAGGCACAAACCTTGAGCTTCCCGCTTGCACACTGTGTTGCCCATCGTTTCAACTCGGTGGGTGGATGCAACATCTGAAGTTACATTTGACAAGGAAGAGGTAATCAGCTGGGACGATTTTGCTCATGTTAATCTAATTACGGGACGATTATATCTTAACAATGTGTTTTGAACTTACTGTCCCACTTCAGACAAACATAAATGGCTCTAAAAGCAGGTCCCCTACGCTTAAGGATCATAAATGAAACAGCTTAAGCAATTTTGATGTTCAGTTGGTACCCTAGTGTCGGAACACATGTAAGCTGTAAAACAATTATTATGTCAGCATGACCGACCAAGACTTAAAACCAATGGGGACCGGAAATGTGGCCAAACTGAGAAGAATAATGAGTCACTCACTATAGGATCCAATATCAAATTATGACATGAAAGGGATTGTGAACTTAGCATTGGCTGCTCTTGCCTCCTAAAGGAAGCTTGACTAAGATGATACACTCAACAACCCGAGCACGTCACTTCAAATATCAGACCTCACAACATTACCAGCAAAATCTTCCAGAAAGTTATGTCCTCATTTAATCTTATTTTTCAGCTAGTTCACAAATAGAATAGGGACGGTAATCTGTTTGCCAATCTGTCATTTGGTGCTGCTTTGGTACAGCAAGCCCCTTCAATTAACAATGAACCCTTGAGATGATTCTAACAGAAGTGATTCCTCGCTTTTTTGCCTTCTTGGAGAATACTCACTCCAATGCCAAAATGGCTATGTGAAAGAATATTTACGAATTTTTCCACAGGATGCGTTCAGAATTTTCAATAAAGATGGGACACATAGTGCATAACTCCAACCTAATAACTGGTAGAGGGACAAGTATGCGCTGCCGTGCTGCAAATGCTAGCACAACCGGGGCAATAAAAACGACTTTACATCAAGCTACACTTTCAACATGACTTGATACGAACGCACTACGCTGAACAGGGCCTAAGTTACGAGAAGAAACTGCTTGATGTTCATGTGCGCAGCTCCATTTTCATGTGGTATTTCTCCAAGCATATCTCAGCTATCTAAGATAACATCACATGCCAAAACCAGAACAGCAAGTTACTCCAGAGTCCGCCATGGGAGCATTTTCATTCAGACATCATGATGCAGTATACCGAGGTCTCAACGTTTTTAGCTGCCCAACAATTTGGCTTCCCACACTGTGGATGGAATCACATCAAACTGATTGCACATCAGCCAGGGATGTTCAACAACCAAATCAAACCCGAACCAGAATGATATACGGGGCAACGAACCATTTTTTTTTTTTGTTTGCTCTCATTTTCGTAAATTGATTAACCAATGATATTAAATCTGTTCGATGTGGTATAAATCTAACAGACATGTTTCTTTTTATTTTTTTATTGATCTTCTCTTCGGGTTTCTAGAAGTGTATCTGTGATAAAAAGCCCAAGCATAGCGTAGTACCAGTACAAGACAGAGACTATGGAATTTGGTTGAATTTCTACTTCTAGGTGAGATTTAACACAGGATTTTCATTTCCTCTTTTTGTCAAGATTTAACTTAGACCGACAACATGTAACAATAGTCTGACTCTGACTTTCTAGATGTGATTTAACTCAGATTTTCATTTCCTCTTTTTGGCAAGATTTGACTTAGACCGACACCATGTAACATTAGTCTGACTCTGAACTTCCACACTTCAACCAAACCAGGAACTTCTCTAACGCCAACAAGCAATAACAAAAGGGTTTCACCAACCAAAGCACATCCATCCTGACCCGAAAGAACAAATTATTGAGATTGAGGCAGGCATACAACAAGACAACAGAAAGTGGCAAGACAAGAAGATCTAGCAAACCAATTTCCAACACAATCATATCACAAGACATTACTACGTAAAATAACTTCCATACATATAAAAAAGCACTTGCCAGAATCTGAGGAGCCAGTCATCGGCGTCCGAGAAGCCGAAGAGCAACAGAGAAGCTGCTACCGACCATGCAGAGCACGACAAGCGGTGCCAAGACTTCTTCATGATCCCAGTGCATGCAAACACAGCAAAATCACTCAATGTCAAGAAACCCCCAGACGAGAATTTTGATTTTTTCTCAGGACAGTGCAGCTTCTCTCTTCAAAATGCCACCCTCCTATTTAAGCCATCCGAAAAGCGAACTCACGAATGAGGATCCCAGCTCACGGAACCGAATTCTTTTTTCTTTCTTTTTTGTCGTGGGAATTCCGTGCTGGAGCGGAAGTGGACAGGAATAGCAAGCAATGCAACTGCGCGTCCCCCTGCGTCACCCCCAGATTAAGAGAAGACGCACCAAAAAGTCTACCAGAAAATCTGGACAGATAAGGCAACGCCGGCACGTAAAATAAGCAGCGAGCAAGGAATGCCCATATCTCCAACCTCCCTAAAATAAAGCACAGTTTCTGTTTGCGGTTCGTCTCTCCTCCCCCGAAAGACTGAACTTCTTGAAAATGCTGGCGAGCTTAAACTAAAAGAGAAGAAGAGAAGAAGAAGAGTGCTTCAATGTCTTCCAGAGAAAGAGGAGAGAGAGAGAGAGAGCGCATTGAATTTGTTTGCAGGAGAGGGGGAGGAGTGACATTAATGGCGGTGGGAATGCGGGATGTTGGGCACGTCTCTCTGGAGTTGCAGGACATAACCGGGGAAAATGAAAGCCCGTTAACGCCTTCACTGCCCTTTGGGTCGACCGAGAACGTTTCTCTTTCTCCTTTATGTTAAGGTAAAAACAAAGGAGAGCAGGTAAAACAGATTAGTCCCGAGACATCACAGATTAATTTGTTAAAATGCATTGGGACAGACATCTCAAGGGGGTGTAGCTCATATGGTAGAGCGCTCGCTTCGCATGCGAGAGGCACGGGGTTCGATTCCCCACCTCCATCTTTGGCATTCGTTGTCTCATCTCTCTCTCTGACTCAACGATGAACATGCAACACTGTTTTTATTTTTTTTTTTCCCTTCTAACGAGTATGTTTGATTTCTCTTCTTCCCACAGTTTCATTAAACCAGATCAAATCATTACAATTGGACAGGTATGGCGGACGTAGATCGGCCGGCGGGCCGTGCAGGATTGGCGCGTTATTTATGACTGCCAATGTGACCGAGCCAGGGCATGGCTGTAGCGATCAACCTCAATAAGTCGCATTTAAAAGAATTCATGTAGAGAATAAAAATATCTAATTCACAAAGTGTGACATTTATTAAGGATTACAAGAAATTTGAATATGATAATACCATAGGATAATTAAGCAATCAAAACATTAAAAAACGGCATAAGTATACTAAAAGCATCAAAAGTTATGCATGATGCTCACTTTACTGGCAAAATTTTCCGCGAATCATATGAGTGAAATTTTTTGAAAAACGATCTTTTCATGTCAACTTTGATATGTTTGGCAAGAAATCAGACATGGCATATATTTTTTTTTTATTAATATCTAAAGTTGACATGACTCACGGAGGTCGGGTCAGCAATTAAAAAAAAAGCCAAAATTTCAAAAAATATTTAAAAAATAAAAAATATAGACTTAATTTGTTTAAAAAAATTCAAAAAAAAAAGATATGATTGCAAATTTTATTATGTTAAAATTAAAAATAAGCTAAATTATACAAAAAGAAATGATTGAGAACCAGGCAGTGCCACCTCTGCCCCACCATCGCCGATGAGGGTGGGGCAATGGCCGACAAGGGTCGCCGAGCACTGTCACTTAGTTCTCCACCCTTTTTTAGCCATTTTTAAATATAAATTAAATAAAATTTGTATTAAGTTTGATTTTTAAAAAAAAAAAGATTATTTTAATTTAAATTAATTTTTTAGCTTTTTTAAGTTTAAAAGTCCACATGAACAGCCTTTTTTGAAAAATACGTCGCGTCATATTAAAAATTAAATTATAAATGCCAAGAGATCAATTTGGCTATAATTTCTTCGATTTGTCATTTAAATGACTGTTTTTTCTCTGATTTAGCACTAAAATGATTCAACCGAAACTTTTGGCACTAAAATTTTGGCCGTATGCAACTTTTGACACTTTTAATACCTTTTTATCCATTAAAAACACGGCAAATTGTACAGTAATAATATCGAAAATTTAATATTCCACAATTACACTTCGTCGTCGGCCCAAACCTACCCGGACACCCTTCTTGGCGGCAATTGTGCTCTTTTATGCTGTCGCACAAGTCTCGTCATGTTGTTCGGATTATGCACAGAAGATTGTAGACATTGTTTGGACACTGCACAATGGCCTATGTCGCATATGCCGATGGCTCTTTCTCTCGGTGATCGTCCAACAGAGGTACATTGACCTTCATATCTGTCATGTGTTGTCCGGATGGATTGTTCGATGTGAAAGTGTAAAAATTTATGATCTTTGGGAATGTCAATTTGCGATTGTGACTTGTGAATGTCTCGTCCAAAATTTGTGCTCTATAACGAAGTAGGTGGGTTTCCTTCCATGCACCATTTACGTAGGGTTAATTTCATGAAAATTTTCAAATTAGTACATACGTGACAAACTTACCTTAAACTATTTTTTTACCACGAAAAATCTTAAAATAGTATAGTTGTAGCAAATTTATCTCAAACTATTTTTTTTACCATAAAAAATCATAAATCGGTATACTTACGATAATTTACAATAAACTAATTTTTTATCACAAAAAATCTTAAACCGGTATACCTGTAATAAATTTACCCTCCATTAAATTTAGTTAATAACATAAAAAATTTCAAACTATATGTCCTTGATAAACAGGGTTAAAACCCTAAGTTAGAACACTCGCGAATTGTCACATGTCATGCAACTTAGTACTTTAACGGTTAGATTTAACGAAAACTAAAAGATGGTAAAATTATCGCAGATGTACCAATTTAATATAAATTTATCACGGGTTTATCGATTTTGGATTTTTTGTGGTTAAAAAAATAACTTTTAGTAAATTTGTCATGTGCGTATCAGATTGGATTTTTTTGTGATATTAATCATTTACATTAAGCTTCAACTGTTGATTTGACAGAGGAATTGAAGGGTCGACGAGACGAGAAGATAGAACTCTCTAATGGAAGTGGAAGCTACAACTCTTCTTCTAGCCTACAAAGTTGCTCAATCCCTCATTATCCACAAAATGGTCTTTGAAAGTGATTACAAGATGGCAGTTAATGATATTCCACAAAGCAGCATTGGCCCTTATTCATTCATCCTTTTGTCTCAGACTCTCATTTGCTACTGGGAATTCAAGGTTCCTTTCAGGTTTCAGGTATCTACTGGAACTTGCCCATCGAATCGCTTCTTCGTTCTTTGGGACCTAAAGTCTACCCTACATACCCGAGAACTTACAACCTACCATCTCATAGGATATACAATCCATTCCAATGTCTATCCAAGTTTCACTTATATTCTTAATTAAATGATTACATTGAATTATTACCTTTTATGACTACCATTTATTGCTACAATCTAGTGACTATAACTTATGTTTAGACATACTAATAACATGAAGCATTAACAAAGTACAACTCTTGGTCATGGATATCACCGAAAATGAAAACTCATACTGATCGTTCCATATTAATGCTTATCATCAGCGCCGTGGAATACTATGTGATCTCATGGAGACATAGAACAAAAAAAAAAAAAAAAAGCACGGAGACTTGTTCTAGATTTCAAAACCATAGAACCTGCTTGTCGAAATTAGTTCCCCAATATTTGAATCTGGAACCTTGCTACATATCTTAGAACTTGAAATCTACTTTGTTTCCATCAATTTGGTCTTCGATTCCAAAATTTACCCTAGAACCATACTTACCTCCACAATTGGTGGAATTTGAAGTAGAGCAATAGAACCAGTAATGTTGCTCATGAGCTTATGCTATTCTTTTCTTTTTAATGATTTCCCATCTAGAGTTAAACTATAATGTTAGTAGAATTTTTTTTATTTATCATATTAAATTAATGTAGACTAGTTCTTCCTTGTAATATTTGGACTGCTTTGATAGAAAGGAAAGTTGGTTCTAGATAATTAAAAAAAAGGTGGATTTCTTTTTTTTCTAATCTTGGAGTCATCTGATATCAATTAAACAAGAATAAAATACGTTTTCAATTAAAAAAAAAAGAATTGAATGAAAGACAAAATGACCTGATAAGGGTTAAAAACAAATCACAAGCAATAGAATGCCGAGTTAAACGGTGTAAATGGAATGGAAATCTAAGAGATGGCAGATTTGAGAACCCATTAAAAGTTGGTGGTTTTTAGGTGATAAAGAAAAGTTTGGGCAAATAGGTAGACCTAAATGGAAGGTTCTTGTAGCGATTAGGCCATCAATTCAAATCAATCCGTACGAATCATGGTGGCACCGTGGTAATCACCTTGTTATCCTATGATAAGAGTTATGCAAAGATTCACTTAGCGCTCACAGTCTCTTCAGAAAACATGTGATGAAATTGAAGCGATGGCACCTACGAGAGTAACAAGAGAATACATGAAGGTTGTCACTCAATACATGTCCCGATGTTACATGATCACGAGCTCGAACGTCCTTCCGCTCAATTAGGGTGGAGGACAATCGGGGCAACCGGCTTACGGTTTGAACTTCATTGGCGCACTACATGTTCGGATCACCAGCAAGGCTTTGTCACTTTATTTTGGAACGTACCAAAGCTATTCTCCATTTATGGTTTTGAGTTAATCTGGTGGTCTGAAACATGGTATCTGCGCAATGTTGGGTCTCCCTCCCCTGAGCTTCTCTCTCCCACCAGCAGGCGTTGCCTCCTCGTATCTGACTTCAAAAAAATTCCTAACGAGGCAAGGCAAAGCAACAAAATGGAGGGCTTGACCCACGCGGACCAAGCCATATCGTCACAATCGATAGCACCAACAACGCAATAGATAGGCGTGAAGACAACACAGAAGAGGAAAGCCATCCCCATTACAGCTCTTCCTTTCATAAAAGCCATCCACATGGGGACATAAACCGTTTCAATGGACGGCGATCTTGGATCCAAGATCTCCATCAAGCATAGGCGCTTAGTCACCGATATGTACTCGGTTTGCCCATGCGGACGATTCAACGAATCGCAAAATTAGCGTCAATGGCTGGAACCGGCAGGAAATGACTTATCATGATGTCAGCAACTAACGCCGAGACAGAATTCGAATCCATGTCCCCTTACCATTCACAGACCCAATTCCAAAATAAGAATGCACACACGTTTCAAAACAACATCTGTCTGACCCTGACCATACTGGAGACGTGCGTGAAGGGTGCAGGGGTGGAGGCAGGAGAAAACCACACAAAGGTTGGATAATCAATTGCAGACAAATGCTAGCATAACCGAGCCAGTAATCTTAAATTTCTCGAGAGGTACTCATGCTGATTTGTTGTTCTTTTTAAGAGGTCAAATAAACCATATTGATGTACCCTAGCGTAGACCACGGTAGAACACCGTTCAAAGGGCAATAGCCAATAAAACATATCCAAAAGAATTCTCAGAAACACCTAACTCGGAGCATGAAAATCAAAGTTCACAATTGCACATCCAGACAAAACTTTTAGCATAATCTCCTCCAAGTGCCGTTGACATGACTCCCCCATTAATCAGCGGTACTGCAAGAAAAAAATCATAACATAAAACTTCTTTCCAGAGGGAAAAGATGTAACAAAGATCAAACTCAAAAGGTTCTCCCCATAATAATGTGAGAAACTAGATTTTCTTCCATAAATTGTGACCACGCAAGCCCATTCAGAAAGATCTGGAATAATCACTGCCTAGCTATACAATTATATAAGGAATAAGAATCCATTAGAGAAATCAACGACTTGGTGTGAGAAGGGGCTTTGATAGAGAGTTAACAGAAGTTTACCTTGATGAAGCCAATTTCCTTAGCGTTGCTGCGGAAGCACTGCCTACAGCACATCAGTCCATACTTCCGGATCAAACCATGAGGGTTTCCACATACCCGGCTGCCGACAAAAAACTAAAAGTGAGAATGAATGCCTACACTAAAAGGAGGGAAGAAAGCAAGCAAGTTCTCCTTTCTTTACTTCTAGAAAATGAACAACTAACTTGATAAATAAAAAGAAACTGAAGAAACCTCAGAGTTTAAATCTACAGAGCATAGTTTCGGGCTGCATACTTCAGTCAACAAAAAAACATACAATGACAAAACAAATCACAAAGTACAGTCTCATTGTAAGACTTCATAGACAGTATAAACTATATCAAGCTACAAAAAATATACAAGAGAGGCAATGCGAATCTGTTTATCCAAATCCCTTCCCCCCTCTCACCCCGCGGCCGGCTTAGCCTGATCCTTTCTCTTCACACTAAAATGCTCCACCTCCTATCCGTAAACTCCAAGTAATCTCCTCTGAGGAGCAGCCCCATATCACGAAGTCACAGGGCCGTTTTGCTTCGAGAGGTTGCTCTCACTATGCTCCTAGGTATTCTCTACCGACACGCCTGTCTTGGCAAGCACACAACTAAATCTTACGACAAAAGTCCCAAAAGGCACGACGACGACGACGACGACACGACAGGAGCTACTACATCAACCAGATATTACACCAGCGTTCTAATCGATTAGCTGATCACCCGAGCGAGCCAAACGATAAGCAGCCGAGATCGCACATGGACAACAATCAAAATGGTTGAGAACCGACCAGATTGTCACAAGTTCGAAGCTTCACGATCGATTGACAAGCTCAAAACGTGATTGTACAAAGGAACGCGAAAGAAACGATGGAGGTCGAACCAAGGGCGTACCAAGCACGAGAACAGGGCCGTAGCTCTTGGGGTGAGAGTTCCACACGTTGGAGTGACCCATCTTCTCTTCCTCGGGGGGAAAATCCTTGAGCTCACCGCGCAGTTCGATCGCTTCCCCTTTTATCAGCAAAGCTGAGGAACCCTAAAAGCTGTTTTATACGGCTCCACGTCCCAAAACGCCGCGTTTTCGATGTGCATTGACTTCCGTCAGAAGGCGGCGGGCTCAACTCCCCATATCCTCGCAGCCTTCTTTAGCAAGCCCAGGACAGTTAGCTGCGGCCATTGGGCTTGAAAATCTGGCCCATTTTCTTAAAAGCGATCTCGAAAAGCAATCTCAGAGCATTTCACTAGAAAGCTAGCGAGGAAGACGATCAAAGAGTCACCAATTCAAATGAGACAGTGGGCACAAACGCTTGATTTTCCCGGAATAAACTAAACTGTAAATCTTGTAAACCTCCTGGACAGCAACCGCATCATCTAGGAACTTTGCTTGCTCCAATCAACGATGTTGAGGCGAACCGGTGATGTCCTCACGATTCGGACACTCCTTAGGAATGGCTGATGATGGCGACAAGTCCGGTACAGTAAGGTGGAGAGATCGGAGTAAGGGACAAAAGATCCGGCAGGCATACCGAGGTGGTTCGTGGTCAGCCCCCGTACGGTTGTACATACCAAGAAAATGATAAGAGCTTTTGATCCAGTTTGAACATAAAATCTCCCCTTCCCATCACCTCACCAGCCAAAATGCAATCCAAATAACATCCATGGAATTTCATTAAACTCTATCTGATTCCCATTATCCATCATAATTAAATCAGAATTATTCAGGGAGGTTCACAGCTATTGAGTTTCATGCAACTCAGCATGCAGAAAACCAAAATAACCACATTGCCTCAGAAACTTGATATCAGGAGCCTCACTCGAATGACTAAGAACTTGGCTTCAACCATCTCTGGTGAAAGAGCAATCAATACACCAAAGGCGAAGTTGAGGTCACATGAAAATTAAAAATAAAAAGTACAACAAGCTCTAGTTGCTGCAAGTGGTCTGTGCTACTCTGGAGATGCTTCATCATCCTTCTCGGTCAGTCCAGAGGGAACCAAGCTCCATGCTGCTCCCACCATCACAGACCAAGGTATCAAAGACCACAGAACCAATGCATGCTTGATTCTTGATGATAACAATGATACAACAGCTCTTGAAATTTTGGCAAGGTTGGATGATGAAACTTAGCAAAATTTTCTTTCTAAATTGATAAAAGTATATGACATAGCATGGTTAAATGAATCCTACACCCAACCATTCATGGAGATTGATTGCGCTGTCAACAAGGATTGAACTTGGGACAAAGTAATCGTTCCTTTCTTCACTTTCCCAAGTTGGAGATAAACAACGTATACAGTTGGAGTTTGCAAATCCCATCTTCAGTCAGAACTTGCTTTTTTCAAGCTCGCCATGTATGTTAAATAAATGGTCCACACATATGAACAAGAACTGTTCGCCAATGGCTGCCAACAATATGAAAAGAAGTGTTAATTGCTCACTCTGCCCTCAGCCAATATGAACAGAACTGTTCGCCAATGGCTGCCGACAATATGAAAAGAGGTGTTAATAGCTCACTCTGCCCTCAGCCATTGCCATGATCAGAACACAAGAGTGAGAAGAATTCACATTGTTATTTCAGGTGGGACAAAGAAAAAGACTGATTATTCTAAACAAAAAGTAACCTCTCCTAACAATCCATCAGGTCGGCGAAAATTGAATGAGTTACCCTGCGAGTGACATTAGTTGAAGAAGTTTATTTCTCGTATGTCAGCAATGTAAACTTCTGGCATGCTTAAAGCAACCAAACATACCTGTAAATGCACAGGGATGAACTTGAATGTGAAAAAATCGCAAATAGGCCAAAATAGAATGCCATTTCTTATGGTCGGCAGCAGGTCTCTCCTCAATCTGCCAACAATATCACCAAAAGTTTCGCCTGCATCAGTCAGAAACTAAGTTCACTAATAAAAAAGCATTTCCGCTTAGGAACACTATCTCACAGGAAATTTGACGACACTCGATACATCCATTGAAGATATATATGTCAATTAGTATCACAACTGAGAACTATGGGCTGAATCATCAGGGCAAAATCGTATAATCAATGCAGAATTTACACACAGGCATGAGCGTACAAGCGGAGAGATGTGCAGGGCACACAGAAAGAGAGGTTCAAACTACTGCTAATTAACCAATGGCTGCAAGGAAAGGTATCCTGCTGCTCCTATTAGTCGTTCAAAACTTTTAATTGATATCATGAAAAAGGAAGAAACTAAAGATAACATAAGTCATGCCTCTGAGCTGCATAACTGGCACAATATCACATCCCCATCAAATCAAGAAATCTAGGTAAGGTAACACCATTGAAAAAACACTCATGCAAATCAGTCCCATAAATCTTTTTCTTTTAATAGATTATGCAATTCTAGGATTCTTAGTGATAAGTGGTGATCATCAATACCAACCCCCATGGGATCTTCTAAAAGAGCTATTATTCATTACTAGTCTTACAATATCATGGAAAGAACTACAGGGAAGAAGTTAATGATTCTGACCATGCCCATCAGTCAAACAGAGCAGAATGTCCGAAGTACATTAAGACCATCGCGATCCATCAGCCTATTAGATTTTGCACATTTAGATGAATACTTTGCCACAACAGAGAAACTGACTCAGGGTGCGTTAAGATAGGATACTGCATCCAATTGACAACTTGAAAAGCTAAAATTTGAAAAAGGAACCAGCAATAAGTCCTCAATCATCCAAAAGAGACATATAAAATGTGAAAGGAATGAGGAACAGAGGAACAGGCTTTGCGGCAAGTCAACCATCCAACCAATTAGTTGGCTTTACCTCAGAAAAGAGAACATCAAAGAACCATCTCTTACCGTCACAAATATCTCTAAGTTTTTGTGGGTGTGGGATTTAGTTAAATTTCTGGCTTAGAAGTGAATGCCACTTGTCAATGGTTTGCGATACAATCGCTCATCGGGGAACAGCATAAAGCAAAAATTGTCATTACAGTTTTGGTATGCGATAGACAAAGGGCTTGTGAGAAGAAAAAAATCGCTATAGCATCTCATCACCTTGTAGACCCGCATGTATGAGAAGGAAGACCGTGGTGATGCAAGGTCCATATATCGCCTGCCCCATGAATATTTTCTCAGAGTAGTAACCAAATCTCGCTGTGGTGGACTCTCGACACAGAGTTGAACCACATGTGCTGGCTAGGCCCCAAGATAACTAATCCATACGCGGTCATGCGCAGTGTTCTTATCAGGTCCAAAGAACCAGAAGGCGGCAATGTGACATCTAAAAGAATCGATTAAACAGTGTCAGCAAATTCATATTAGCTGAAGTAATCAGAATACAGAAGTTGGGTAACACAGAAAGTTAACATGTTGTCTAAGGCTCCATTGTTTTGCAGTAAATGAATGATTCGAAAAATGTCTTCCTAAGAATGATCGGTTGAATCGCTTATAATAATGAACGAATAAAAATATTTTCGTTGTCTATGAAATGTTTGACATAAACTTTTGTTGTTAACGATGTCATGATGCTTTCGGAAAATATTTTTCAAATCATCATTTTGCAAGCTGAACTAAGTTGACAAATTAGCTAACATTTGAGCGGATATTATCCCAAGCCCTGCCGAAGAATCATTCACTTACAGCAATCTCTTACAGACACTAGCTAGAAGCAAGTTCAACTCCAACGCTCTGAAAATCAAGCCTTCGGACCAAAAAAAACTAGGGTATTTGTGCAGAAAACACGCTCCAAGTTGCAACAGACATTGTTTCAGCACTTACCTGGGAAGTCAGATCAGAGGCGGCGTAAATGAGCGAGGGACGGGACGCACTTTGTGACTAGAGGCCGAGCCTCGAGCATCCCCAAGTACAGGCAAGGAATCCATCTCAATCGGCCGACAATGAGGAACGGAGCGAGCGAGAGAGGGCTCGGAGAAAGAAGAGATCGAGCTTCGCGCCTCCACGGTTGCGAGTTACGTTCCGCGAGCTAGTGTAGGCTCTGTGCCGCTGTGAGCTCGCGAGCGACGGAGCTTCGAAGAAGGCGGCGAGATCAGCGGGCGAGACCGAGAGCTTCGCGAACGACACTGCGGCGTGCCCAAGCGGGAAGTAGTCGCCATTTTTCTTTCCCCTGAGTTTTCACGAGGATTTTTTTGTCTGGGGGTAGCGGGGGGGGGGCGGGGGCGGGGGGAGGGTGGGACGGGGCGGGGGTGTTCTGGAGCGTCGCGCGCGCTCAACCGGGGTGGTGGTGGGGATTCTGGTAGGATAGCGCGTGTCTACGCGGGGATTCAGCCAAAGAACCAAACCGAACGGATCAAACCGGGCGGTGTCGGGTCAAATCCTTTTCGGGCGGGTTGAACCGAACCCAGACAGTGGCATCAGGCCTATTTTAAACCCTTTCCCTGCGCCGTCCTTCCCCCCGTCCTCCCCCGTCTGTTCAGACTCCGTGTCGTTTCTTTGCTGTGGTTAAAAGCTCGACACTTCCAACTCATGGCCGCGCTTCTTCTTGTGCACACTCTGTCTCTCGTTTATTGTGAAGCTCGGCTTCTGAAGCGTAGGCGCCATTGCTCCAGTGGCAATGCCATCAATCAGGATAGACCGGAGCGGGAGGCGGCTTGTTTCTGATCGAGGATCACGCGAGGAATGGAACATTGCACTCTCCAGTAGAAGCTAAGGTTAGGTTTGGATGGTCTTCCTCGCATCGAATAGCTGTTCACGGGAACTTCGAGGACATCATCGTCATTACACTGATTGTGGGAGACAGCTTTGGTTGTTTTGGCGCAGAATGGTCTACCAAGGGGAGGAGAACTCGGAATTAATAGTCGACCTCGACAATAAGAATGAAAAGAATTAGTATCTTCCGTCCTGTAGCGACCTGCAGTATGGATTTAGTAACTTGTCTCGCCCGACCAGGGGTGGTGCGCGCGGGCCCTGAAATAGGCAAACGAGCCAAGAAGGGAGTGTGGACGCTATGACCTCTATAATGAGCTCTGGAATAAGATATGTTCTTTTGTTTTTCTTATCAACCGTCTAACATGGCAGAACTTCTCCCCCATTGGATTTGTGTTAAGTTTACTCACTTATAATTTTACTTTATTCTAAGTGCTTAAAGTCATTGCACCAGGGGCGACGTGGAGGTT
>JAGVVM010008795.1:0-16470 GCA_019149425.1 Psidium friedrichsthalianum
TTTAAGGGAGGTAGTAAATGAAAGATTTAGTGTTAGAGAATGGGTGTAATTAAGAAAGAATGATAAGGAAATAGTGGTTGAGTATTGGTTTTGAATTATGTAATTTTAGTATAAAGTGGGAAAGAAGTATTGTTGGGTAGATTATAAGGTTATTGTTGTTGATGTTGGGTTAAGAGGTGGTGAATATAATGTGTTATGTAAAAAAAGAAGTAATTGTAATATATGATTTTAGATTGATAATATTGTTGTGTTGTAATATTTGATTTTTTATTAAATTTGATAAGATTTGTTAAGTTGTTAAATAATAGACAGTATTATATAGTTTTTAATGTTTGTTTTTAAAGAGGGAATTTATTTTTTGGTTTTATTTTTTTTTAAGTATCTAGTGTGATTTTATATGTGTATATTATTATAATTTTAATTTTTATTTTATTTATTTTTTTATAATAATTTTATATTTTTTTTTTATAATATTAATATTCATATACTATTTATGTGATTGGTATAAATATATATTTTGTTTTTTAGATTTTTTTAACTTTCATTTTTATTTAAAAATTAAAATATTTAGGAATGGTTAAAGTGTCCTACAATCTGATGCTATAATTTTTTATTGTATTTATACATGTTATTTTTCCTTCACTTCTTATTCTTTACTTTTTTAACAATTCTCCATTCCTTTATTTATTTTCTTTAATTAAAATTAGACTTTAGTAATTATTGCAAAAGGATTCATTTTGTGCCTAATATTTTTTAATACCATACTCACTTTTTTTTAATTTGTTTTTGTATCACTTAATTGCCAATCAAGAAAAAAATTCCTTAAAGTTCCCATGCAAGAAATTCCAGCTACTAATAATTGTCATTTATTTTTAAATTTTAATATTACATGTAAACAAAATAAAATCAACCCACGTGGTGTCCAAGTGAATTTTTAAATTAAAATAATTAATTTTTTTGCAACTTCTTCTTTCCTTTTTTTAATTTCTTTTTGGTTTTTTAAGTTATTTTTAGTTTATCTTTTAATTTTTTTAATATTATGTGGGTTTTTTATTATTTTTTTTCTAACTAGAATCCTCCAACGAGCCGCGTGGAAGCCATGTGTGATTTCTGGTGAAGCTTACTGGAGTTGGCACTGAAATAACCGTTCTTTTTTTTTTTTTAAATTAACACTTAAGTGATCCAAAAAAAATATTGGCATCAAGTAAGCGCCGTACACAAATATTGGCACTCCAGCGTCCTTTTGCAATAGTTATTCTTTCTTGGCTTAGGTGATAAGGGCAGTACTTTGTAATTTCTGGTTTTGGTAGAAAACCCTGGAAATGTTGCGGACAAATAGTCGATAAGATATATCCCATATCAACTTGTTGTAATTTGAACCGTCACTAGATGATGTAGATTACATATCACAGATTTAACAACTTTGATTAATGTTCCTATACCGGACGGTCAAATGGTTTACCAGCTTTGGGGTCGCAACTGAAGCTAAAACATACATTCGGTCACGCTTCTTAAATTATCAAATTGACATCTACCCACAAAAACAACGAACAAGAAATTTATGTAACAGATGAATTTTACGTAATAATAACAATTGTTAGGAGTGATTGGGAGATTCTCCATATCTCCCTACATTGATGCACAATCAAGGGAGATACAGATATTCTCTTAAATGATGCTGCAGCATGCGCCCGCGGCGAAATGTGGTGGAATTTTAGGATTCGGGTCGTCAGTTGTGTTGACAGAGGTGTTCATGTTGGGTAGGGATTCTTTCAACTGCGTTACTCAATTCTTCGAAATCTTCGAAATCATGACACCTCACCTGTCAAATTTACCGCAACTGCCGTTGGAAAAAGTGTTAAAAGTCCTAAACCTATTGCATTTGTGGCAAGTCAGTTCTAAATATTTTGCATTGTAGCCAATTCAGTCCTACACTTTTGTCGCGACCAAAAATTCGATCAGTGAAAAATTTTCAGGTTAACAGATTAGGTAATTAGATTAACTAAATACGGACTCTCCCAAACCCTACCGAATCGCAACTTTGATTTTTTTTATCACATGATTTTAGAATTTGGAGTCGCCACAAATCGTTTTGGTAGGTCGATTAGAAACCTAAATAAATTAGAGGGAGAACTAATTTATTTCTGCGAACCAGAGAAAATGAGTTCGGGACTTGGTTACGCTAGATTACTCTAACGCCCTTTCAGTACCATTTTATTTCATGAAAAATCATTTGAGATGATTGGGAAAAGATTGGATCAAACTGACCAGAAGGGTAAAATGGTCATTTTTCAAGGATTAAGAAGTGAAAACAGATCAAACTAGTTGAGTGTTGTCATTTCTTATTTCACACAATTTCTGAAAATTTTCTGAATATTTTTTTTTTGATTTTTATAGAGACAATTTACCCATGAGGGGTAAACTGTCATTTCATGAAGAAACAGGAGTCAAAGTCACAAAATATGGGTCTGGCCAATCAAAATTGACCATTTCTCATTTTTTTTTTGAGAATTTTTCGGATCTTCCGAGACGATTTGCCCATAAGGGGCAAAAATCATCATTTTGAAAAGAACGGAAGGAAATTCATCAAGTATAGGATTGGCTAGTCGAAATGGTCCGTTTTCCGAATTCTGAGGCTTTTCTAATTTTCTGAAATTTTTCAAGACAATTTGCCCATGAGGTAAAAATCGTCATTTTGAAAATATCAGGAAAGACAAATCATCAAAAATAGGATTGCCAGTCGAAATGGCCCGTTTCCTAATTCTTGAGATTTTTCTGAATTTTTTTGAATTTTTCAGACAATTTACCCATAAGGGGAAAAATAATCATTTTGGAAAGATTAGGAAGGAAATTCATCAAAAATTAGGATTGGCCGTCGAAATGGTCCGTTTCCTAATTTTGCGATTTTTCTGAATTTTCTGAATTTTCCAGATAATTTACCCATAAGGGGTAAAATCGTCATTTTAAAAAAAATCAGGAAGGAAATTCATCCAAAAATAGCATTGACCAGTCGAAATGGCCCGTTTCCTAATTTTTGAGATTTTCTGAATTTTTTTGAGACAATTTGCCTATGCAGGGGCAAATCGTCATTTAGAAAAAGGAAAAGGAAATTCATCAAAAATAGGATTGGCTAGTCGAAATGGCCCGTTTCCTAATTTTTGAGATTTTCTGATTTTTCGAGACAATTTGCCCATAAGGGACAAAATCGTCATTTTGAAAAGATCAGGTAGGGAACTCAAATGATTTCGTTTAGACGTTCAAACATTTTAGAGACCCAAACTGCAGATTCTCCTTTCCAAGGGAGATAAAACCATTAGACAGACCTTCTAGTCCTCAAATTAGAGACCCCCTAGCATCTCTCCATTTTTTATGACCCGATAACGCTCGGAGTATTTTAACACTACATAGTATCCACGTATAAGAAAAATCTAATGACTACACCAGAAGAAGTCATACAGTCATACTAAAACGACACCATGACCTACGAATTAATCTCGCCAACAATGGAAAGTAAAGGCAGGCAATAAACTATGCCCACTGGGGTACACCATCATTCTTTTTAGCATGTTTGAAGTGATATCTTGACAAGCACTCTCAACGCAATGGAGTTAAATAATTTCTTGCAAGATTATAGACACGTGTTCTTACACCTCTGACTCTATCTCAAGCTAACAGAGAAGACTTTGTGTGTAGTAACAAAAGATTTACTAAAATAAGAATTCAACTACATCGAAAATTCGTACAAGGAAAGACTAAAGAAAGTAAAGCAAAATTAACGGAAAACATTGAGTAATTTTCTCTAAGAAGCACAAGGGACAACAAAAAAAAAAAAAAGACTCTGACATGATATCCACACTCCTTTACTAATGCTGATGCAGTAAAAAAAAAATGCCAGGAAAAATTAATATACTTGGACAGACGATGTGAACCAGGTAGAAAGTTTGTGACTCCAAGTGCTGGATTACTAGATGGAGAAAACTGTGCATGAAGCAACCCTCCGCATGATCACACTATCTTATTACTAATAAAATGATAGACAAGATGGAGTTATCTATTTCTTCTAGGACCAATAAATTAGTTGGACATAGGGACAAAATTTAGGACATTCTTCTCCTGGCAGTAGCAAAAGAGGATTCCACGTGGTGCTAGAGGTTGGAAAATCACATGCAAGAAAGCAAAAATGCATTAGTTCTTTTGCGACCTCTCTACATATATTGCCAGAGCATCCACAATAATATGCCAACCATCTGTTCCACATGTGAGATAAATTCCAGCAAGAAAAGGCAACAGTTTACTTTCAGAACGCAACTCATTCGTGCAGCCAAGGTATTATTCTAAGCATGAGAAAGAACATCAAGAACCATCAGAGCAACGTTAGCAGAAAACAGGTGTCTTAATAATAGAAAAACCCCAATACAGCAGAAACTTACGATGACACTTAGCCTTACTGTACCCCAGCCCATCATCTTGAGACTTACAGTTGTGTGTCGTATACCCATTGATTGCCAGCAATTCATGTTCCTTCAAGAACAAGAGTTCTCCATGTATGGAACAAATGTTTGGGCTTCGTATCTTCAGCACTTCATCCAATTCTTCCGATATCCATGACCAGATTGTGCAGCCAGGAATCACCTTAGCAGAATATTAGTATCATGTCTTCCTTGTTCAATCTGAGGGAATGACTACTTCCATAAGAAGCAAGGTTCAGGGCAGCTCGTGTTCTTGCGAATCCACCTGGGCTGGTTGGATATCATCACCTCTCCATGATCCCGAACAAGAGAGGAAAGAAGAAGGATCCAGTCCACGCTCATTTCGCATTTACGCTTTTTTTTTCACTCATCATCACCTTTGGACGACAAGAAAAACAAGGTCACCGTCAGATTCCTTTCCATCGTCTCCATCCCGAGCACCCCATTTGGCAACCCCTCCCTTACTTTCGGTCAATCATGCTTCTCTCTTTTTCTTTTTTAATTCCCCCACTTGCCACACTTTGTTGAACGAGCAGCCCATCCCCCATCATTCTCTTTCTTTTTCCTTTCTTCTTCTTTTTTTTATTCTTTTATTCCACCCCTTGCCGACACTTTTCATGCATTCACCTACCTGGTCTCGGGCAAGAAATGACCTTGAAGCCATAGCTGCAAAATTGTGACAATAATCTCATAACTCCTCGCCTGCCTTGACTTCAGTCAGATCCACTGGTTTTGGATCGACACATAGCAAAGTCGGTGATTCTTTGTCTTGACCTGAGATCTCAGTCCTCTCCGTTAGCCCCAATCCATCCTTCAGAAGATCCATATCTGCGCTTTACAAAGGCAGATCTCCGGCATAGTGCTCCAGTTTCTTCACCTATGGCTCCATTGACCCAGTCATGATCCCATAACTATACTTGGCATTTGGAAAAAGCTCTGGAATTACTCCATTCCAATTATTCCAACTGGGACCATTTTCTGTAAATGAGATCAGCCATTCAAGGTCTGGCTTAAGCAATTTTGACATAGCTGCTCGGATCGACGGGATAGTAACTTCACTATCTAGATTCCCATGCCTCATGTCATTGCATAGTTCCTGCCAAACTGATTCGAAGGTTCGAAATGCATGGAGCGATGCTATGCAAATGTGGAGGACACGAACTGCACTTCGTTGCAGGAGATAACCCGCACAAGAGAAGCAATATAACGATTGGTGGAAATTGGACCAAAAATCACCTCATCTGGACTGCAACAAAACGATTGCATTGCTCTCATAGTACCTTTTGAACTGTGTGCTTCGAAACACATTTGTTGTGGCAGTACCGGCCGCCAGGCCACCTTTGGTTTTAAACCGCTTGCTGCTATAAATAACTGTAAAGCCTTTCCGCTTCCGATAGTACTCTCTGTTTTCGAAGGCAAAAGAGGTTCTGTATATTTGCATAGTTGGCTCTACAAGCTCATCGTTGAAGGGTACATATTTCGGCCTTCCCTGAGTGGTACCAGAACCTTAGTGATATTGTGGTTATAGTGTTTTCCGTGAGAATCGGTGACGAGACACCGTCTGCTATCCACTGGATGTAAGCTCCCACTCCTTGTGAGTAACCAAAGAACATAAGTCTTGAACCCTCGAGATCAGTTTTTCCTTAAGCCCCAAACTCTGCAAGGTACTCCGCCTCGGCAATTCTCTCTTAGGATGTTCTCAAGGTCTCTTCTTGAACCCTTTTGGCATCTGGCGTCATAGCCTCGATTCATCTATAATGATGGAAGCTCATGCTCATCCATCCTGTCCAGCATCTTCAGAAACCTCCTCAGCTTTTCTATTTTCTTGCACTGTGTTCGAAAGTCGTCAACTCAGTCAACCAAACAGAATATTCGTGGAAGCTGCACCTCCATGCGCTTCAATAAATTGGGTTGGCGAGAGACAGAAGGAACTGGAAGGAATCAAAACTTGAGAGGAGTTGGCAGGACGAATTTCTGGTATGGTATAAGCAATCACTCCCATGGAAATAGAGGTGATTGAGAGGGAAGATTCACCATATTCAGAAGTAAATTTTTTTTGTTCCCGGTACAATTGGCCCAAGGTAAAAATTTGTATTATTAGAGAACAATGTTAAAAACTCTGAAATGCAAAAATCGAAAATTACGGAGCTAAATGAATTTTCTTACAATTTTTTTCAATTAATCTAGAAATGAGATTAACAAAGTAATTCCCCGATTCTAGATTAATTTTATAGATTTCTTTGCCAAAATGAAGATAAAATTAAATAAAAATACTGACTATTTTTTCATATTTTGTGGCCTCAAACGCTAATTTTTATTAAAATTTTCCTAATTTCTGAAAATATTAAAAAATGCAAAAAATATTAAAAATAGTTTTTTGTTCAAAAATGGTTGCCTAGGCTTGGCCAAGGCTTCCAAAGTTAATTTTTCAATTTTCTCATTTTTCCTTGATTTTCTATGAATTTTTAAAAATAAAAGCTGAAAAATGCTGAAAATATGAAAAATCTTTTTTTTTTTTGTCAAAATTAGTTCCTAGCTGTGGCCAAGGTCCCAAAGTTGATTTTTAATTTTATGATTTTTTTTTATGGTTTTTTATTATTTCGAAAATAAAAATACCAAAAATACTGAATATGAAAATATCATTTTTTGTTCCAAATTGGTTTCCTAGACTTGGCCAAGGTCCCCAAATTGATTTTTTATTTTATAAATTTTTATAAATTTTTATTTAATTTTAAAAGAGAAAAGATGATTAAAAATCAGGTGTCAACAACTTTTGCATTGGTGCCAATTCAGTCATAAAACTTTTGCATTGAGTCAATTGATCAATTTTGGCTGAAAATTCACAGACGTAGACATCGGTTGTTTTACGTGGCACGGCTAGTGCCGACGTGAACATTTGTTAATTTTTAAATATTTTTATAAAAATTTTGGCTTTTTTCCTTTTTAAAAATTATTAAAATATTTCAAAAATATTTCAAAAGTATAGAATGAATTGACACTTTTTTTTTTTTTATATTATCTACGTCAGCACCAACTGTGCCACGTTAGACAATCGATGTCCACGTCAACGAGTTTTCGCCAAAATTGGCCGGATTGACTAATGCAAGAGGTTTAGAACTGAATTGATATAAATGCAATAGATTTAGGACTTTTTTGACACTTTTTCCACTACCATTTAATTCTTTTTTTGGATTTTCTCTCATCTCATGATGCATATTCATTTAACATTTCTATCTAATTAAACAGCTCTAAGTGTTGGAAGTGGGAAAAATTAATGAAGCATTAATAATTGTACGCTGTCAATTATTTTTATTTTAAAGTTTAAGTTAATATGGAACGCATATTTTTAGGAAAAAAGGCACTTTTAGTCCCAAAGTGTGTACGGAGATCACTTTGGTTCCAAAAATTTCAATAGAATCACTTAATTGTCAAGTTTTTTCACTTTGTGCCAAATCCAATTTGTACGTTGAAATTCTGACGTGGCATTTTTTTTATTAATATTTGAGGCTGTGCTTCAGCAAGGTCTAGTCAGCAGTTAAAAAAAAGGTAAAATTTGAAAAAAAAGTAAAAATAAGATACAAACTTAATCAATTTACAAAAAATAAAAAAATTGAAAATTGGAAAAAAAACAAAAAGATACAAATTTTATTTAAAATTAATTGAAAAAATTAGGTTAAAAAGTAACAAAAAAAAATAAAAACTAGAAAAAAAAATTAGAACAGACGATGATGGTTGCCGAGCCCCAGTAGGGGCGACAACGTAGACAAGGGCCTACATGCCCTCTCTCAGATTTGGGCAAGGGTCACGGCCCTCCCCAGATTGGGTGAGGTTGTTGGCCCTCCCCTAGTTTGGCCAAGGGCCATTGATGGCGATGGTGGGGGGTGGCGGTAGCGAGGGCCCTCGTCACTTGGTTCTTTTTTTTTTAATTTAATTTTTAGGTTTTTGTTAAATTTTTAAGCTTATTTTTAATTTTATTTTTAATAAAATTTTTATTTTAAATGAATTTAAATTTTAGCTATTTTTATAAATAAATTTGATTTATTTTAATTTATTTTAAAGTGCGAAAGTCCATGTGGCAACCCACGTGGACTTATTTTTTTTAAACATCATTTTACATTAAAAATAATTATGAATGACACGTGGTATTTTTGGCTGGAAAATTTACCCAGAGGTGCTAAAGTGACCATTTTGTCTCCGATTTGGCACTAAGTGATTATTTATCTCCATTTGGCACTGAAGTGATTCGATTGAAACTATTGACACAAAATAATCTCGAACATAACTTTTGCATGAAAATTGTCCTTTTCCCCATAATTTTATATTCAATCTATAACAAACTTGTCAAAGCATAACTACTACACCTTTTAAACACTAGATCATAAACTATTATAGAAGTGGCACTGTTGAAGACACAAGCTATACATAGGACCCATCGAAGAGCCTTCACATATAACTACGGTCACCAACTATCCAATCACATAACTGCGGTTACATTATGATCATTTGAACTGGATGTATGAAAAAGACCACATAAATTAAGAACATATGATGTTACATGGACATTAATGCATGCACACTTGAAAACGCCATTCAATCACACACAAGAACCATATTCTTCTCATTTGACCAGCTTCAAGGGCCGTATCATCTCGTTATCTTCATGATCCAATATCTGCACAGAGAATCCATTCAACAGTGTCATAACAAGAGAAAAGATCGAGTTAAAATTAGTGGCTGGGTTGGTCGAGTTGAGTACTAGTCCTGAAAGGCCTTTATTCATCCCGACCACGATATAATAGGGTTCGTAATTTTCTTTATTTAGTGAGCATGCTTAAGAAAGAACATGCTCGGGTAGCTCTTAGTGGAACCAGGGTACTAGGCCGACAATCGGTTATAAGACATTGTGTGAAGCACAAGCCACTCTAATAGTAAGTCGAAACTCCGATGACGCACCTCAGGCAACAAGTCGCTACTATAAGAGCCTATCCGGTAGTAGCTAACCGATGTTGACGTGAGTCTGCTTTCTCTATCGTCATCTTTAAGTTGAGAGAAAATATTTTTGTTCTCTTCGTCTCAGGAAATACCCTCGAATTTTACGTTCTAGAGTTCAGAAGAAATAGTTTAAAGACATACTGAGGTCCAAAATATATCTCTATGGTAAAAAAAAAAAGTTGGAAATTATGATAGCTTACGTGGCAATGGTAAACATATCCTGGAGCCGAGGTGGCATCAAAGGGTACGGATCGCTGTTTGTTCAACCAAATTGAAGTGCACGACGACGTCGTTTTGTAACCGGGCTCGAGCTTGACGACGTTCTTCCACGCCCTCTCATGCTGGAATGTCGAGAGTGGGCCCAGTTGCATGGCCCGATACGTTGCACGCCACGGCGTCGTTCTTGCTGGTCTGCAGTTCAGGACCTTGCTCGTCTACCAACTGCTGCACTTTAATCGCCTGAAAAGTCGCCAGGTGAATATGGAGCGGGTGGTTGTCTCCGGTCAAGTTGATTACCTCCCACACCTCGGTGGATCCCGATTTGGGAGTCTCCGTCGCCGGGTCGAGGAAGCTCTTGCCGTTTATGTATAGATGGGTGGACAAATTGGCCGAGCTCAGGTACTCGTACAAGGTGATGTATCGCGTGAGGGAGGCTCTGACGATGGTCGCTCCCTGCTTGGCGCCAGATTTGCTGGGACGGGGAGTGTCGGCGGGCTCGTGCTCCGGGCTTGATGATGAACTTCATGACCCGCCCATTAGTTGATCGGCTGAGCCCCGTCGGATACGGGTAGGGGCGTCGTTGGTCAATATGGATTCGGTTTGCGGTGGCGGCGGAGAAGTCGATGACCACATCGAAGGTCTCGGAAGGCGATAGGAGAATCCGCTGGGTGGCGACGGGGGAGGCTAGGTACGACGAGTCTGATCCCACCACCGTGAACGATAGGCCGTTGGTCAACGCAAGACTGTAGTACCTTGCGTTAGAGAAGTTGATCATGCGGAACCGGTATTTTCTACGTTGGACTTGGAGATAAGCCACGCCTTTCCGTTGACTATGATGGCGTCTCCGAAGTATTCCGGTTGCCACTGAGGATGGATAGTTGGGTTGTCTCCGGTGTAGTTTCAGAACAAGGATCCATCCTTATAGAAGCTTCGATCGAAGATCATCAAGTGGCGATCGACTCTGGTCCGACGGGTAGTTCATCTTCGCGTCAAAGGCCGGGTCACGAAGAACATAGTGCGCCAATTAGGCCGGCCAAGAGGTTGACCCGAGTTAGACCTGGGGCGTGGTCGTGGTACCATAAGTTCCCGGAGCGTTGTATGTTTGGGTATTTGTAACGCGGACCGAGACCATGCGGAACCGGTCTCCTTGAATCGGAGGTGAACCAAGCGAGAGGGCTACCGTCCGATTCAGGGGGTGACGCCGCCGTGGAGATGCACAACGGTGGGGACACCTCCATGCTTGGGATTGCTGTGAGAATAGTCGGGTCCCATGGCAGTACGTGCGACTCGGAGATGATTTTCCCATGTGACACGAGTCGATACCCCCGGATCGCTTCGACGGTTGGGCGGGCACTGTGGGCGGTTTGAGCCGACGTCCCCGTAGGCAATACAGTTGTTGCGGTAAATCGCGGTGAAATTTCTGTTCATAGATAGAATATCAAAGTTATGTGAACTTCAATAATGAAAAACAAGAGCGTGGTTTGTCAGTTAAACATGAACTTAAATTAGACATAATCTCTCTATTTTATACATGAACCTAATTAGACATAATCTTGACCCTCGCCGTGGCTGCCATGGCCCTTGCCCAGATCTGGGCAATAGTTGCGAGCCCTCACTGTGAATGGGTGAGGGCTCCTGACCCTCACCTAGTGAGTGGTGGCCAGCAGCGCTGCAGACCCAAACACTTAAAAAAAAGTAAAGTAAAAAAAAAGACAAAAAGAAAGTTATTAAAAAATTTAAAAATTATTTAAAACTTGCCATGTTAGTACCGGCTGGCCAAATGAACTGAATTGACATAATGCAAAAGGTTTATGACTCAATCGAAAAAAAATTAAGACTAAATTAGCATAATTGCAATATGTTTAGGACATTTTTAGTATTTTCTCCCCTTGTCTGTGTGTCATGTCACATTTGAGACCGGATGAAATATATTTTATTAACAATCCATTTATTTTGTGAAAAATGAATGATTTAAAAATATTTTTCTAAAATTGATCGCTTGTATCGTTTGTAAAAGTCGAGAAACAAAAAAAAACATTCATCATTTAAAAAAAAATTCAAACATAAATTGTTACTGATATTGAAAAGATTTTTTTGTTGACTAATTAATTCAAGCGATCCTTTTAAAAAAAAAAAAAAAATTATTCATTTTTTTCCGCCAAATAAAGGAGCCTAACGTGAAACACTTTATCCACGAAAGTCAAGAAAGTTTGTCCATTTTGCAAGTGGGAAATGTCAAAAGATTAAATAATTGACCGGATTGATACATGTTTATGCAGATGTTTAAAGGAAGAGAAACTTAGTGTACATACCCATTTGGTCTCATACATGCCGATAGTGAGATTACCGGGTTCAGGCGAACAGGCGTCGAGGTGTAACCGAAGAGCCTCGGCATCTGCGGGAGCTCGTCCCGTACATTTGGAGAGAAGCGGCCACTTGATGCAGATCGCCTCCGTCACCGGCGGCGGCTCTTGGGCCATCGACGTGCCGCCTCGAGCGCCCATAATTGTCGACGTGATTAGTTCCCACAACATCTCTGCCTTCCTCCTCACGAAAACCTTCACATCATTGCCTTTCAAAATCACGAATTACGGTTAATATCTTGATCAGAATATGAATTGTGCTCTAATAAGTTCGGAGGAAGGGAAAAACGCAAACGTGAAGAATCCGCTGGAGCCTGCTTGAATCGATGTTACTCTCATGTTCACCGTACCAAACCCTATTTGCTTCGAGTAAATACGCTTTTGGGTTGAAGAATATGTCTATATGTAAAACCATTGCACCAAAATTCTCCAAAACATGAAAGGATAGCGGGTACTAGTGTGTCAAAAGAATTTGGATTGAATCAACTGTCCAGAATCAGACGAATCGGCCGGTTCTAAACATGTGCAAAAGAACATGAAATTGACCAAAACGCCAAAATTGGATTGAACTGGCCGTTCTAGAAAATTTCCTTAGGACTAACTGAACCGGCCGTTCAAGATAATTCCCTTAATGACCGATCCGATTTTCGATTTCAGGATGAAATCGCCCACCCGAACGGGACGGAAAGACACACCCGGGCTCAGTTGGGGCTCTCTCGGTCAAACCCCACCAACATAAGAGAGAACGTGAGAAGGAATAATGTCACAGAGAAAAGAGAAGGGGCACAGCTTTTAAAAGAGAAAGTGCAAAAAGGAGCCTTCTTCTTCCTTTGGTGTTTTGCCGTGCTTCAACCTACAACGCTCGACTGCAACCTTGAGCTGCCGCCTAGCATTCTTCCAGCCGCCGCCGCCGCCTGAACCAGCTGAGTCGCACTTCTCTTCGACCAGTGCCTGAACCGACTGACTCTTCAGTTTGCTCCGTCGTGCCCATTCGAGTCACCATGTCTCTCGCAGTCTCGCTCTCTCACTCTCTCTCTCGCAGTGTCGCTCAGACTCGCGAGTTCTCGACTCTCGCAGATCGCTCTCTCTCAGGATAAGATCGGTTCATAGACCACCCGGAAACCGGACCGGACCGGAACCCATGTGGATCTAGGAACCAATGGAACGGTTCCTGGTTTCCATTTTAGAACCGGTCTTGGTGGGGCCGTTCTCAGTTCCAGAAACCGATCAACCCTAGCAGGCATCACCACTGCTACCTAGTGGAGTGTAGTATCTCGTTGGTTACACCAAGGTTCAATGGCATTTGGAGTGAAAAGTACATTACTCCTCATAGCTTGACTAAGAAGATTTGATTTCAGAACATCAACGGATGAAATGTAGAAGAAGTACCTGGACTTTTACGAAGACGTCCCAGATGCTTGGCCCACGTCCTTCTTTCTCGGCCATGCCTTCGAGTTCATAACAGAAGTCCAGTCCCCCGAAGAAGCCCCTCGGGGAAGGCTGATCGGCTCAGCCTGCCGGTGTCGGAACGCAATCGTTTCGGGACCACCGTCTCCTCGGCCATTGTCGACCACTCGCCACAAGCCCAACAGCGACCACAACAACATCATCATGGACTTGGATTCTCATCTTCACATGTTCAAGAGAGAGAGAGAGAGAGAGAGAGTTGTTTAGTATTTGCCTACAGTGACGGAGAGCGACGTGTTCATTTATAGAGGAAGCGTGGTGAAAGAAGTCTCGAACGTACCACCCTTGGTGGTCTAGCTGGTTTGCGCTCTGTCCTTTTAACGAGAGGTCTGGGTTCGAACCTCGCGGGTGTCAGTGATTTTAAGCGGAGGGTCGTGGTGGTGGGATCTGCGCTAAGCCCTCTCGGAGGATTAGTTGAGGGGCGCTATTGATACGTACGCTGCCCGGACACCTTTGATATATTAAAAAAAAAAAGTCTTGAACTTTAGCGTTTCTTTTCTTCGGCATCTGATCATTCTCGTTTTTTCTTTTTTTCCCTTTTTGGTGAGAATTCAAACAATAAATGTATGTCCCCCTTGACGGGAAATTCAAAAATTGTGGGTCGCTCTTGATACAAAATGATAATAAGTAAGTGTGAGCGATTTCAAGTTTTCCAGTTTAGTTCAGGTTTGAAAGGTAGAAGGTATCTTGTCGAACTGTACTCTACTTTGGAATATGGAATCTAGCATGTATACTGTGATCTTGAAACATACCATGTCAATTGGTTTTACGATCGTTCTGACGTCGCTCCGAGAACTGGGCAATTTTCTTTTTTTTTTTAGCTGTTTAACTTTTTTTTTGTTTCTGTTTAGTTTTAAACAAAATGAAATCGAACACAACAAACAATAATCCCCACTTGTCAATAGGTAACGATCCATAAAAGATGAAACCCATAAACCTAAAGTAAAACGATACAAATTTCAAAACACCTAACCGTAATCCATCATTTTCCCAATTTTTCGTTCCTATTTTTTACTTTCTATTCCCCAGTTCGGTTCTTATTCAGGAATCGAGAACCGAATCACGCGGCGCTTGTTCACTATTTTTGAAACAAAGAATTGGACTCGCATCCGCGAGAAACTTGGAATTGGACCGGTTTTTTCTATGGTTGATTCGGTCCGATTCCCGAAAAGCCATGTTGTAGTGAATAAATTAGAAAAAAGGCCATATTCAATGGCAAGGACCCACTACATTTTTCACTCTTCAGTCAATGATGGACTGCCTCTTTCGTGGCCCAAAAGCTTCAAGTTGATGATGAGGCCCAATGGTTCACTGAGGGCAGCATGCCCCCGAAATTAGCCCCTGCGCACTCCCAGCATGATTGCAGAAACATAAATCTCTTCCTCTCTGCTTTGTCATGCTCGTGTCCCATGACTAAATTCACCCGAACAGCATAATAGGCCTCACAGAATAGCACGAGATTCCATGAAATTGACACATTTTCGATCTCTAGCAATCCATTCCAACGTGTGGATTAACCAGTGAAGATGAGGAAAAGTATTAAAGAAGTCCTAATTTATTGCATTTGGTGTCAATTCAATCTTAACGCCTATCGATAGAATAATATAATTCTAAAATCTTTTGTGTTTGTGTCCTTGAGTCCAATAGTCATTTTATTAAGAAATCCGCTGATTGGACGTAATTATTCTATGTGATGTTGGTTGTCATTGCATTGCCCTTTTTTTTTAAAAAATAATTTTAATTTAAAAAATATTTTAAATATTAATTTTTTGTACTTTTTTCACTTTCATTTGGGGCAGGAAGGGACACTAGTGACACCGAACATCTGAACAAGGCCTCGTAGCCTTGTCCACCACCGGTAAGGACCTTCACACCTCGCCTGCCTAGCCATGGGCTCGCGATTGCCCTAGGCGATGGCCCTAGGCAAGGGCCACTTTGTGGCCCCGCCGACAGTGGCAAGGCAGCCCTTTCGGGGTGGGTGAGCGCTTGTTGGCCCTTGCCACCATAGCCTTGACTAGTGGCCTTCGGTCCTCGCTAGGCACTGGCCAGGCCCTCGCTTAGGGTCCGCAAGGGTTTCTAAACTCACCCAATGCCAAGGAGGGTCACCTTGGCCAAAATGAAAGGGAAAAAAAGAAAGAAAAATAAAAAAATTTAAAAAAAAATATTCAACGTCCAATGTCAATCCCCGTCATATATGACGGTCGTGCTTCAAGTCAGCAATTTTCGGCTAAAATTGCACTATTTTAATGATTTAGAACTAAATTGATCAATTGCATGTTTAGGAGTTGTGTAGCTCCGATACAGAGGTTAAGACTTTTTTGGTCTTTTTCCCATGTGTATTGTATTATTGGCTCATTTCTTGATACTCTATTTGTTTTTTTTTTGTCCACATTGTTCCATTAATAGTTCTGTTCATATCAGTTTGTCCGTGTGGTAGGAACAGTCTATCTGTGATGGGAAAAAAAGGTTGTCTGTCCACTGATGCCTATCGGTGCGGCTTCGCTCCTTGCGTGTTACGCCAGTGATCGCGTTGCCGAAGCCGGAGCTTCGACAGCGAAGGAGAGCGGATCCCCGGGATGTGAGGGTCTTCTTATCCGGCTCTTTGGCTGTGTGCCTCCGATAGTAGTATGACACGTCCGCGCAATTGTCTCCGGTCGTCTCATGAGTTGTGCTCTTCATTTATAAGTTTTCGCTTCCGGTAGTCGTAGTATTATGCAACACGTTTGTATTAGTCTTCGCAATTGATCTTGCTTCTTTCAGCTCCATTGCATACTTTATTATGTGGCGGAATATCGCGTTCTCTGTTATCGACTCCCTATGTGTGAGAGCGATGAGGAGAGGGAAAGCGCGGGGCAGCGGAGGTCAAGGATGGAGTTTGAGGGGATATAACATACTGGGGCAGCCACGACAGGATGGCAAAGGCGAGGCAACGGGAGGGACAGGAAGGAAAACGGAGGTGG
>JAGVVM010008796.1:0-10743 GCA_019149425.1 Psidium friedrichsthalianum
AAGTAAAGAAAACATTCGGCATTAGGTACTGAAGGGGCATCGGTAGAAATCCAACGTAGCTAAGTCCATGTATCCAAAATCTCTAGTTCCGTAAAACTGAATGGATTTTCCCAACAGCTCAGTAAGGTTTCTGGTCTACCTTCCAAAAAGATCAGTAGCGACTCCATTTGCATGTATACTTTACACATGTCACCCGATCATATAAAGATTGCCCCGATATAAAAAATCTTTTGCCGCCGATTCGATATGGGTCTGCGAGGACCCGAGCTAAACCCACATCCGAGGTTTAGTAATCCGTTCGCCCGATCAATCGCTCCGCGAAGGGTCGCGACAAACCTACAAGAGGATGACTAATCTGATACTAAGATCCTTGAGATGATAACATTCACAATGTTCGCTGTGTGGGGCGTCAATTCTTTGTGGGGAATCAACCAAGTTCCTTATTGCCGACCTTATTTAGTATCCATTAGAATAGAGAGTTCACACCGTGCTGATCACTAAGTGACGAGACTTTTGGAGAGATTACGGAGGGACCGGTTTCCACAGCATGCTCGGACTCCTGCCGCGACAGAAGCGCAAGCTATAGCAGATTATGTAGAGATCGTTTTCTCTATTCGTCAAGAACTTTGTCCGATCATATTTTAAACAAGCTGCAGGGATCTTTAGCTGCAAAAGCAACTCAGGGATCACGTGTAACTGCAACTCCGGGCTCTGTCGGTGCAATCCGGGAAACCACGTACGTGAGTTGCCAGCAAGTGTTGAGGCTCGGCTCAACAGCTCACAGAAAACTTCCTTTCACTGCCAACATCCAAATGGATAATGATACAGATAGTCCCAAACTTTTAATATGTTTAATGTGATCGTTGAACTTAATTTTAACGTGCAATGCCGTCCCTGCACTTTTAATTTATTTAATGCGGTACCTAAATTTTTTTTTTTTTAATCATATTCAATCTAGTCCATGAATTATACAAAAATACTTCTCACTTCTCATCTTTTATCCCATGTCCCCACGTTCTCACCAGCAACACTTGAGATATGAGGAGTTCAAAAGCATGGCCTTTCTGAAGATAGGGATAATGTGAGCACGTAGATGAGCTCGTCCAAGAGAGAATTGAGGAGTTGAAAAGCAAGAGGATAAGTGAGAAGCCTGAGAAGAAACCCACAGAAGAAGCCTTGGATTCCCAGTTGGCTGAAGAGATTGAGAGGAAACAAGCATCCACAGGTCCTCCAGTTGGAAAAAGGGTGCAGCTGCTCAACCCATGAGGCCTGGGGTAATCCGCTGGGGATCCCCTACATTGGGATACTCCGACCATTTCTCGTCAGACGTGTAGACGTGACCGTGGCTCCCCCCAAGTCCTGCAGGTTCATCCTGATTTCATTGTCGTTGCGACATCGGAAGGGGTCGTCCTTTTTCTTCCCTCTAAGTATTCTGCCACTCATGCAGAAAAAATTGGATGTCAAAATATTCGTTTCCTTGTTTGCCTGGATATTTCCGTCCGGAGTCCTCGCATGACATGGAAATGTGTCAACACATGTATAAGTTTTGAAATTTTTCATTGCATAGAAAAAAAAGGAAAAAGTATTAAAAAAAAAAGTCATAAAAACTATTGTATTTATGGCCAATTTAGTTGTCAATCCTTTACTTATTCTAATTTAATCCTAAACCTTTTGACCTCGAGCCAATTCAATTTTTTCGGCTAATTTTGACCAAATATTGCTAACATTGACGTCGGGCGGCCTACGTGGCATGGTCAGCACTGACGTGGATATTCTTTTAATGATATTTTAACATTTTCAAATATTTTTAATTTCTTTCTTCTTTTTTTGGCCTTATTTGTCTTCTTTTCTCCTCTTTCCAGGTGGCTAGCCTCGCCGGATCTCGCCCGAGGTCAACCTTGCGAGCATGCCGACCACCTGGAAAGAGGAGAAAAGAAGACAAAAAAAGGCAAAAAAAAAAAGAAAGAGAAAAAGAAATAAAAAAAAAAATTAAAAAAAATATTATTAAAAATGTCTATATCAGTGCAGTGTCACGTAGACCGACTAGCATCCACGCATTAATATCTGATCAAAATTACCGAAAGAACTGAATTGGCTTGATGTCATGAGATTTAGAACTAAATTGGCATTATTAAAAAGTTCGACTAAATTTGTATTAATGCAATAAGTTTAAGACTTTTCTGATGCTTTTCCCATCCATTCACAAACTGATCATCAAAGATTTTAATTGATCGAAAGAATATACGAATTTCTTCAACCCGTAACCTGTCACTAAGCTAAGCTTTGTCGTCGTCGTCGTCGTAGTACCTATCTCCTAAACCGCTATACCTTTCTCTTCACACATGACAAGAACTCGCGTTAAGCAAAAAGCTCAACGAGCGCCACTGTCTCTATTCCAGGTTACTCTGATGTAGCAGAACACCGTGGCGAAAATTGCAATCGCGAGGCCTCCGATGATGACCCACCTGCTGGCCATGGACTTGTCCAGTGCTTCATCGCCACCGCAGCAGCCGCCTTTGCTTCCATCGTCTCTTTAGCCGCTGCCGGGGACTCTTCCTTGTCTTCCAACGGCTCGGCTATGCTAAAGGCAGGCTCGACCACGGCTTTTGAGACCAGCTTGCGCGATTGGATAGCAGCTCAGGCCTTGACCTGTGACAAGCTTGCAGCGGAAGCCTCCGATGGACTCGCCATTGATGCTGATTGCGGCACCGAGATCTGAGCTACCGATGGTAGGCATAGTCAAGTCAGAACAACCTTCTTCATTCCTCGAGTAGAGGGTGTTCTTCTTCTTCTTCTTCTTTCAAGCAAGGCCGCTGAACATTCAAGTGAGGACTGCTCGCGCGCTTTATGTGCAAAAGCTGGCGGGGGTTTAGTGCTCATGGGGGTAGGAAAAAGTGTCAAAAAAAAAAAAAAAGGTCACAACCCTATTACATTTGTATCAATTTAATCTTAAATGTTTTGACTTAAAGTCAATTTAGACCTTTCGACTAATTTTGAGCGGACATTGCTGAAGTGGACACTGATTGGCCTACATGACACGATCAGCGCTGCCATGAGCATTTGTTAATAATATGATAATAGTTTTTGAATTTTTTTTTTTTTTCCTTTCTTTTTTTTTGTCTTTTTTTTTTTCTCTCTTCTTTCCTAGTGGCTGTGGCCATGGTCGGCAAGGACTGGAAAGAGGAGAAAACAAAACAAAATAAAGAAATAAAAATAAATAAATAAATAAAAATAGAGAAAGTTCGAAAATTATTAAAATATTATTAAATAATATTTTCATCAGCGCATTGTATCCCGTAGACCGGCTGATGTCTACATCAACAACATCCTGCTAAAATTAGTCGGAAGAACTAAATTAGCTATAAGTCAAAACGTTTAGAACTAAACTGACATTAATACAATAGATTTATAGCTTTTTGGACACTTTTCTCTGCCTCATGAACACTAAGCCCCCACTAGCTTTCGCACATAAAGCGCACGAGCAGTACTCACTTGACTGTTCAGCGGCCTCACTTTATTTCTTGCGCACAAGCACTTCATCTCCTCTCCCCCCCCCCCCCCCCACGAGCACATCTCTCGTCCCTCGGCGATCTTGGCTTCCTCGGCTCGGTGCCGTAAAAGGTGATATTTCGATCCCCTTGCACATAAAAATCCACTTCTTTTTGGCTCCATGCGTGACATCTTTAGTTAGTTTTAAGATTAGGTATGAATAAGTTGTGATTTTTTGCATAGTGGTAGACAATTCCACGTTTGATCTCTACATTCCTCATGTTACTAGGAGATTGCCAGCTTTAATCTAGTGAATCTTGCATCTTTATGGCTTAAATTTGTCCCTTTAATCGAATAAAGATTACTCGGTCACCCTCCCTTTGTTCGATTTGCATGAACTTTGTATTGATTTACATGTTAGATTATCCTGGATTTGATTTATATGCCTGTTTACCTTATTGAAATTGTTGTCCTATATTACCTGACAACAGATCTGATATGCTCTTTATATATATGTGGTCTCCCTCCACTTAGGGTATTGAAGTTATTATCTCACATTGTGTGACAATGGGTCTTATATGCTCTTTATATTTATGTAGCCTCTCTCTACTTATCAGTTTAAACTTTTGAATTAGACTTTTTAACGCTTTAAAAGTTCTTGATCATCTGTTTTACAGAGATTATTGAAAATAAGCCGTAGTCTCTATCTTGGTTATTGCTCGTGCTCATGTTGAAAAGATTACAAGATTAAACCTTTATCCCTTTTCATTCATCTGCTTAGGAGTAAATTTTTGGACCTGAGCAAGTCTTTAAACTATTTTGTTTGAACTCTATGACGTAAAATTTAGGAGTATTCCCTAAGTTGAAGGGAAAAAAATATTTTCTTTAATTTGGAAGAGTGGCGGTGGGGAAGGTAAACTACAGTCAACTTCGATTGGCTACTGCCATGTAGGTAGATACAGTATCCTCCAGGTGCCTAGAAGTGAGTTATCAGAGTTTTCGGCTCCTATGTTGCTAGCCTATGCGAGTACAATGCTTGTTAACTGGCTTGCTGACAACCTTCATCCCTTTTCGTGCATCCGCTTAGGAGTAAAATTTGTTTTTTTATTATTATGAAAATTAAATAAAAGAAGAGACAAAAAAATTAGGTTAGAATTCCATCTAAGTGACTATAGCATCATAGAACTAATTAACCCGTATTTAGCTTTGTTCCATCTAGTTTAATATTTCATTTTGCCACTTAAACTTAGCAATCGTGCAGTGCATGTATATTTCATTTTTACTCATAGCTTATGGGTCCTTGGCCTTGGTTCCTTGTCTTTCGCAAATTTATGGATGATCTTCTTTCATATGTTAGATGTTAAATATGTCTTGAATTTTATGTACTCAATCTACTACATCACTCGACACGACATATTATTTATGTGGCCGAAAAGTGAAAAAGGAAAAAAAAAGATTGAGATTTGTTCGCGACGCAGAGTAAAGCGAACAAATCTCTTTTGGGGGTGCGAATAGATCTCCATGGGGTTTGGGGGCTACGCCCCCAAGAAATTTTTTTTTTGGGGCACTATATGTACTGTGGCAAAGTTTCTTCTTTTTTTAGGGTTGATGTTGATGTGATCGACCTCAAAAGAATATATACTTTTGATTAATAGTGAAATCTGATTTTGCCACTCGCCCGTGAATATAGATCACCTTGATCGAACCATATAAATCTTTATGTTTTGTTTTTGTTTTTCCTCGTCTGTTTTTCGTCATTAGAAGATTTAGGACGTAAAATTGATGAAAACTAGATGCAAATCACCGACATTAGATTAATTTAGCATAACCAAATCTCCGTATTTAAAATCTCTGATTCATATGATTAAAATGGACTCCCACATTCTACTTGGATTTCTTATGGTGGCTCCAAAATCATATTAATCAATTGAATAAGAAAATCAAGTTGTGATCAGTAGGGTTAGGGAGACTCCATGCTAGGCGCAAGTGCCATCTTGCAAGAGGAACCATTCAAGCCCCTTTAGCTCCGTTTGTTTTGCAAAAAATTAACAATTTGAAAAATAATTTCCTAAAATTGATCGTTTGTATTGATCGAAACAATTAGTCAATTAAAAATATTTTCATTTTGATAGCAATTTGTGTAACAACTGTTATATTCATTTCTTAACAATGCCTTAAGTTTGCTAACTTCTTTATAAATTATTAATCTCAATCGAAGTGACTTACTAGCTTTCCCAATTTAAACTATCATCTAATTTCCGATCATCAATTCTCATTTGAGTTATTTATTAAGTTCTCGCTTCCCAACGCCTTAAGTAACAATTGTTATTTTCATTTCTTAACAAAGCCTTAAGTTCACTAACTTATTTTAGTAACTCTCAATCTTAATTGAAGTAACTTACCAACTTTCTTAGTTTAAACTACCGTCTAATATGCGATTATAAACTCTCATTTGAGTTATTCATTAATTTTCCCTTTTCTTTCAATTACCAGCTAATTTTTTTTATATCTTTCACCAAATTTGATTTACCTTTCTTAATTACACCTTTATCGACTTGTGCGAGGAATTCTTTAATTTAACTGATTTATCCACTACTTCTTTGATTAAATTATAAAAAATTAGGTTACCAAACTCCCGTTTTGAGTAAATTACCAAAGTTTATTTATCTTTTTACACGTCCTTATTACGAGTATCTCGAACTTTATCACCTCTTTCAAAATTTTATCAGTATAGAAAAACAAAGGGAAAAGTTAAAAATTGACAGAAAAAGACATCCGACAAGAGCAGTTTTATCAGAGAGAACATTCCCATGGATCTCACACCAAGTCCCCACGGGACACGTGGCGCGTTCCCTTTCGTGGTGGCAGTTGCTGGTGGGCCCCACTCCTCCCACGGACTCCCGGCCAATCTGGCAAATATCTCCAGGGGTTCCTATCCTGCACCCAATACCACACGGAGCAAATCTCTACTTCTCACAACAGCCGTCAGATCAGTCCGGCTCTAGAAAAGTATTCCAAATCGAGGGTCGGTTATCAATGTCTAGATAAATTTCCACCTACTCCGGAGACGCACAGTGGGACGGGCCCCACTTATGGCTGAGATTTCTGGACTTCTATTTGGCGCCGTTTCAGACAACAGTGAACTTCACACACTCGTTTCTGAAAAATCGTTCTTTTCCTGTTTTTTTTTATCAATATTTTGATGAATCACCTCGTTCTAGAGAGATTGGCGAATGAATGTGAGAGCGTGAGCTCGATCGATTGATCGGCTCCTCCTCGTCGTCTTCTTCTTCTTCTTGCTGGATTTCAGTGGTAATTCCTACGTCGCTGGCGAAGGTATGGAGACGACGTTGTTGCGAGCTCAGAGGCCGGTGAGCTGCAGCTCCGCGTTCAGCGAGGGGCGTCGGCTGAAGATCGAGCCTTGCGTGACGAGTGTTCCTTGGCGGGTCAGTGCTTCGGTTCCGCTTTGTGTTAGCTAATCGTTGATTTTTCGTTGCGTTACGGTGCGGTGATGATTCTCGTTCTGAGCCTTTTGTCTTCGATGAGCTTGTCCGTACGAGTTACTGCCTCGCTTCTCTCCGTGTTAGTTTGCGCCGTCGATTACGTGTTGTGTTCCGTGGAATTCGTAGCGGAGTAAAATCTGCTCTTGGCCTGAGTTCGAGGTTGCAGTCGTTGTATTTGGATACTGGTGATAAGATTGCTTCCGTAGGAATCTAATGTGATTTGCAAATAGCTCAATCTTATTGGTTGGCGGAAGAAAAGCTCAATTTTTTTGTTTTTTAAGCATCAATTTTCTCTTAGGATTTCTTTTTGGTGATATATGACTGGTATAATCTTACTGGTTCGAACAACTAGTCTATTTTGATGCTGTTTGGATTAGCTTGGCGAAATGGCCAATCTAAACTTCTTTTTCATCAGTTTACCACATGGCAGACAAGAAATCTTTCCTATGGAGTTCCCTTTCGAATCAGTGCCACAAGTGCAGGTGACCTCGATGATCCGATACTGTGTTTTACTTTAATAAGTTCTAGGCGTCCCTCGCCATTGAGGTTCTAATATAGATTCCTTTAATCTTGCAATAGATTTTTCGAGAAGGAGAAACCGGAAAACGTCGAGCGCAAGGCCCGGAGGATCTTCTCTGAAGGGATTCATGCCCAAATCCCCTGTTGGAACCAGCACACAGAATAAGGATACAGAAAAGGATGGAGAGCAGAAAGGTTTAAGTGGTCCAACTCGCGAGCATTCTGCACTCGAGTTAAAATCTGATCTTGATGAAGAACAAAATCTTGAACTAATCGAGAGAAATGAGATTGATGAAGAAAGAGATTCTGAGTTTGGTGATCACCTCGAGGATACATCAACAGCAAGCATTGATTCAGCGGCTTTGACTACTGAACAAGATAGATTTGTGAAGAATGGCAGTTTAGTCAGGAATAGTGAGGAGGTAGTGGAATCACCCCAGAAAGAAGTAGCTTCAACGAGGGATATCGACGATGTGGCTGATGTTGCAGATGATAATGGAGACGCTTTAAAGGGCAATGAACAGGATGATGACACAATGAAAGTTAAAAGTTTCGAGTTGGATGAGGAGAGAATCCATGAGGATTTTCTTAAGCTGGAGATGGAGACAAATGTTCAAAAACAAGAAGCTGAAGCTGCTCTAAAGTCAGAGATGGAGGCATATCTTCGAAAACAAGAAGCTGAAGCTGCTCTAAAGTTGGAGATGGAGGCAAATCTTCGAAAACAAGAAACTGAGAGGCTTGCCATGGAGAATTTTGCTAGAGGCAGCAAGTTATTTTTTTACCCTTCGGTGGTGAAGCCTGATTTAGATATAGAAATCTTTCTAAATAGGAGCTTGTCCACACTAAGTGATGAGCCAGATGTTCTGATTATGGGAGCTTTCAATGACTGGCGATGGAAATCATTTACTGTGAGGCTGAGTAAGACCCATCTCAGTGGTGATTGGTGGTCTTGCCTGATTCATGTTCCCAAAGAAGCATATAAGATGGACTTTGTGTTCTTTAATGGGCAAAATGTCTATGACAACAATGATAAGAAGGATTTTAGCATACCCGTGGAAGGTGCAATGGACCCATTGCCTTTGAAGATCTTTTGCTGGAGGAAAAACGCAGGGAACTTGAGAAACTTGCGAAAGAAGAAGCTGAAAGAGAGAGAAAAGCAGAAGAGCAGAGACGAATAGAGGCAGAGAGGGTTGCTAGTGAAGCAGATAGGGCACAGGCAAGAGTGGAGGTAGAAAAGAGACGGGAGGCATTGCAACAGTTGATAAAAAAGGCTGCAATGTCAGTGGATAATGTTTGGTACATAGAGCCTAGCGAGTTAAAGGAGATGATATGGTGAGATTATATTATAACAGGAGCTCAGGTCCTCTTGCTCGTGCTAATGAACTGTGGATCCATGGGGGGCATAACAACTGGAAGGATGGATTGACTATTGCTGAAAGGCTTGACAAATCCGAGAGAAAGGATGGTGATTGGTGGTATGCCAAAGGTACGCAATTATAGTCGTCATATCTTATTTTCGGATACTGTTGATGACATGATAAAACTCACAATAGTAGAACTTTGTGTTCTAGGAGACTTTATTATTCGAGTGTTGCCTAAAGTACTTTGCAGATGGTTCTTTGTCAATCTCTCATACTCTTCTTACTGGCATTGAGGATATCATTTTTCTCCAAAAATAGATCTACACATATTTAAATTGGAAACTAACGTACAAGCTATTGATTTGATGATACGGCCTTTCTTTTCCTTTTTCTTTGGCGGAGACGAGGCATTGCAAAAGCACGAGTGCTTCAGAAAGTTTTTCTGTTAGAATTGGGAGTAGAGAAGTTAATGTGAACACCCACTTGGTAGGCCCTTGGAGATTGGTAATATATTGCTAATAGTCTTTCTCGTTCCTTCTCATTTTTTTCCCCTTATCTGTTAAGTTATCTATGCCTTACAATAGCTAATGATAAACCACTCTTCAAATATTAGTGTCTGTGCATCTTGATCTGAGAGGTAACACTACAAAAAATTACGCACAGCAGGCAGGCTTTAACATAGGTGTTTGGTCTCACATCTTATCATATAGGAGATATCGAATATGTTATATGTTACATATTCAGAGTGCACATGGTGTTTAGCAAAGGACCAAAGGCTTGTCATGAAGTCTCTATAGATTTTAGTCAACATACTGATTGTTATTTCACTTTTTTAGTAATTTATGAATATGCCATTTGAAGAATTACGCTTTACTGCTGGATAATGGAGAGCATTTGATGTTTCTACACAGAGGAGCGGGAATGTTTTTTTTTTTTTTTTTTAAAGGATCATGTATTTCTGATGTTACCACTTGTGCCCCGAGGATGATCACATAAATATATAATTGTACAAAACCACACTAATTAAGAGTGAAGCTAACTGAAATTCCAATTTTTGTTTTTACACTATGAAATGTATCGACTGTTGACAAGGACAAATAACTCCATGCAACCGATTCAATCTAGATAATAAATATGCTTGGTCAGAAGGCATGAATAGATGTCTACCTTTGTGTCACTGCTGAATGATGGCGCAATTTCTTTTTACTGACCAACTATAATATTTGTTTTTTAGTGGTGGTACTGATGATCAAGCACTGGTATTGGATTGGGTTTTGCTGATGGGCCGCCACGCAGTGCTGTTGTGTATGATAACAACCATTGGCAGGATTTTCATGCTATGGTTCCAAAGTAGACTTGAAGAGTTGTACTGGGTTGAGGACAGGAACACCAAAGTATATAGTAAACTTCAAGAGAAAGGGAGGTCGAGAGAGGAAGCTATACGCGCCAAGGGTCAGTTGATTTTTAACTCTCAGAAACTTGAAGCTTCTGGATAGTGGTACCTACATCATGTACCAATAGTTCATTTCAGGATACTTCTGTTTTATCTAGCGAGCCAGCCATCCTTTCCCAAAAATTTAAGCAAATCTTCCGCTGTGTTTGTATTTTTCCCATTGATGATGTTGACAATAAGAGAAGTTGATGGGGTTTGATAACGTTCTTTTTTTTTTTTCCATAATCATATGAGTCATTCTTTTCAGTTCAAAAGACGCGTTGTGTGTTACTTCAATAGTTTTTTTTTGTTGTTTTTGTGCACAACCCCTGGAGACATACCAATTTTAGCTCTTTATATCCTAGCTTATCCTCTTGTTGCAGACTGAAAAAACAGCAGTATGAAGGTCTGAAACAAAGGAAAAAAAAGAAGAAAACCA
>JAGVVM010008797.1:0-26609 GCA_019149425.1 Psidium friedrichsthalianum
GCCTGGAAAATTTCGAGAATATGAAAGTGGGGTCTTGAGTTCTCGCCGATCTCTCATTGGGAAAAAAAAGAAATTTCGAAGAGAGAGACGTTTGCAAGCTTGCTTTACGGGCTAAAATCTGAAGAGTCCCCAGCTCTGTCAGACCATTACACAGACACCCTAGCTCTTCCCAAGATGGAACCTTTAGCTAGAAGGAGCCCCGCACGGTAAAGATGAAAAACTTCGAAGTTGTAAAGTGGTTATCTCAATCGCGGCTGGAGGAGTTTCAACATCGACGCCTCGTGGTGGTGGGGAATCCCGTGGCTTCAGTGCCGGCATTTGCAGAGATTAGCAACGGCGTGTTTGGTCGATGACTTCGCAGTGTTGTTCCGAGCTGATTCAGCGACCATGGCGGAAACCCTACGGTGTGCCGTGAGGGTGTGAGAAGACTCTGGGAAAAATCGAGAAAGAAGGAAGAGAAGGAGTTAGATTCTGGTCACCCGTACTTGCGCTAGATCTAAGACCATGTGTACTTACCTCTGACGGAACTGTAGCTCAACGGTGGAAGGCCTCAAAGACTTTGGAACAAAGCTCGAGGCCATTCGAAATGTTAGGCGATGTGCTTTATAGCTAGGCTCACTTCTATCTCTCTATTTAAGCTTAGTCTACGTATATAACCATTTTAGTTCCGTGATTATATTCCTGGACAAAAAAGATCTGTACCCAGATCCAAGGAAGTTAAAAGGCAGGGCCCTTGATCGAGTAAGCATGAAGGCGTTGTGAGGGTCGAGCTAGCATATTGGCGTCTTGATGAAGATTTCATTTGTATCTCAAGGTCTGTGCATTCCTAGAAATTTTTGGACGCTTACTGGTATCAAGACCATGGACGGAACATTGATTCATTAGAAGAAGCGTGAAATTCTTTGAGCTAGTCGGGCAAAGAGTCTTTTTCACCATGGAAGAATCCTCTCATTACACTGAAACATCCCTTCCTATCTCACTACCTCCACCTCCTTGTCTTAAAAAGACCACATCCTCAAAGATCGACTACTTCTGTGAAGTCTCATATCAGGAGGATAGTAAGATCTCTGAGACTCAACTCCCTCTCATCAATCCATACTCTAACTTCTCTAAACCACCATCTTTTTCATCAAACATTAGACACTCATTCGCTCTCCTCAAAAGACTGTAAAGAATATGTACGGTCTTCAAAGTTTGATCAGCACCCTATCATGGCTTAGAAAGTGAGCAACTAATTACGCTCAGTATTCCACAAGAATTTCACAAGGAGTGGATCAAACAAGGTTCATCATTGCACTATGGTGCTATAAGGCTTGCTTTAACATTCCATGGATGAAAAGGCTTGCGTGTAGTAGCTTGTGTAGCCTTGTTAGATACCAAATTTAGAGTACCAGCATGCGTGCATCAATACCATCCAGACAACCCTCAATGCAAGAACGGTGTTTGTCACACTATTCCCAAACTTCAACATGGCACTTGCAGATCCAGCCTATTAACGGCACTAAAGGTCCAGCTAGATCACTAGAGCTCCCTAGGCCACGGACTCCATGCGGCCACCCTTCACTACTAGATGATCTACCATGTGCAAAAATCATGCACTTGATCTGAACCTTCTAGCTCAGAAGAAGCCTTACTCATTTCGGTCGACAGAGACCAAACCTCTTGTGTTCATATCCCAAGACAGTTACCCAGAGACCAGTTGGTCAAGCTACTTCCAGATAGCTGGGTAACCAACTACGAGAAACACCATCAGAACACTAAGCCCATACAGTCCTGTGAGCCAAAATTCTCCAAAGCTAAAGATGGATCATAAACCATCAAATTTCCCAAAGAAAAAGCAGAATCTACTTTCCTTTCCTTATCGACTATCTTATGTTTCACCTCCTGTGAGACAGACCCAGTTAACTTTGAAGATCCTGATAGAAAAGAGCTCATCAAGTCCTTCGACCATGAAGGAAGACCATCTATCCTTTAAGGATGATGAAGGACATTGTTATTGGGATATGGACTGTTCGTGTTCATCTTATTTGGGCAAGACATTAAAGAGCTGTACCCGCGCGAGAAAAGAAAGAAGAGGATCCAGTCTACCAGTAGTACCTTGATGGTGATATGTCTGTTGGACCCCCTTAGAGAAGATGGAGGAAAGTTCCAGTACTTTGTTCACTATGGCAAACCCCGTCATGAGATGCCAGGAGGAAATGCTAGCTCAACACAACCTCCCCAACCTCCACCTAGTAAGCAAAAACTTCTCATTTCTACAGACCTATCCAGAAAGGATCCAGAAAGACCCTGGTAAATGTGACATTCAGGCTACCTGAGCCCCAAGCTTCGAAACCTGTCCATACAGTAGCAATGTTCATAGACAAAGATTTTCCTCCTTTGAGGCCGACTATACCGGTCCAACCAGTACAAGAACCCCATTTCTCTCCAGTTGAGAATTTACAGATCTTTCCCACAATTTCACCACCTACCCAAAATACCTATTCCCAGCGATGTAGATGCATCGGGGCACAGAAAAATGCCTTCCTCACCAGAGCTTGTGTTAACTGGCAATTAGAAAATGCCTTGGCCCAAAATGCTGTTCTTCAGAAATTGACAAAACACATCCCACGTCAGGTGGATGCTTGAAGATTTCCAACATAGACTTTTTCTGTTGGATTAGGCATGATCCCTGACAGCATTTCATGGAAGACCAAACGCCAGAAATAAACAAGCTCAAGAGGCAGATCAACATGCTTGAACAGCAATTGTCAAGTGGCACTCCAGCCACGATCGAGGAGTTCCTATTTGGAAACCTTATGCAAGTCCCAAGTTTGGATTAGGCTCATCCAAACCACACATTTCTCTATTCACTCCACCAGGAATCCTTTCCTCCCATGTCGGAAAGATTTTCTCGTCTCCAGCAATGGCATGAAGAAGATCTGAAAAGGAAAGCGCGAGCCAAGGAAAAGGCTCCAAGAGTGCTGAACGACCCAAAGAGGAAAAACCTCCACCACCTCCACACCAACACCATCGGCCCCTTTGGCTCTAGCACTCCCAACTTATATGATTTCAAATCCTTGGAATCATTCCTCAGAAACAAACCCTATTGAACCAAGTCTTGTTGCTCCAATCACCCCATCCAGTACAGTCCCATTCATTGAACCCTTTGACACATCTTCTGAATCAGAAGGTGAACCACCACTCCCCACAGGAGACTTACCATCTCCACCACATATCCTTATGGTAGAACCAACACTAGGAGACCATGACAGCCATACTCCATCCACAAGAGATCCTCACATGTTCTTTACACTTGATGACCTCCCCGTACCATAAATGGCCTCAACGCCTATAGGAATTTCATACCTGGTTGTCCATAAGGAACATGAAGAATCATGATTCCTACCAAACTCTTTTAGAGTTTACAACCAAATTCACGGGAATCTTGAAAACTATGGTGGTCATGGATTAATGAACAAGACCAGATCCAGTCCTTTCCAACGGACTTGAGCACATGATCTACAATCTTCATATGTTTTTCATTGGACATCCTGACAATGAGAAAACAGCTTCAAAGAAAAGAATTCTTTGAAGAAAAATGTTGCTCTCAGAAAAAAGAGATATGGACATACACTCAAAGCCATGCTCAGGCTATTCTTCTCCATAGGTGTGGACAATAATTTGAAAGCCATTATTCTCTCCTCCATACCCAAGACCTTTGAGAGGAGCAGAACGGATACTTGAATCCTAGAAGCGTCCTCTTTTGGAGCTACCCTTGGAGAAATCCAACAATCAATTCATCTGGCCATAGAAGATCTCTGCCACAAAAGGAATTGTTTCGCTTGTACCTGCGTGAGAATAAGAAATTAGGTCACGCTTGTGATAAACCCGGATGGCAAATCAAGTGCTCTAAAAGCTGTTCAGATTCTTCCTGCTATCCTAAAAAGAAGAAACATTTCAAGAATTCCTCTCTCCTCAGGGACAGCATCCAGAAAGGGAAGATGGAAGTTCCTCAAAAAAAAGCTTCCGTTCGAAAGACTGCAGCAAGCAAAAATCTGATCGTTGCTTACTATTTGCAACCAGAAAGGTCATTTTGTAAAGAACGTCGGAAGGCCAAACACTCATCCCAGCATATGTTCCAAAAACTGGAATAGTATACCAGGACTCTCTTTGCAGAAATGATCTTGAATCCGTCTTATCCTTCGAAGACAAACCATCTGTGATACCATTTTCGCCATCAGAGAATGCTGGAAGATTCAGACTTTGAGTCTGATGATGAAAAACTATACTTTTGCATATTTCCCACTCATACCACCTCACCAGTTTTTCTCCCTAAAAACCTACACATCGCCCTTATGTCCCAGTTCAGCTTTTCACCCCGCATCATCCTGAACCTATTAGGTACAGCCCTGTTGAAACCGGAGCCTTAACCTGTTACTTGATACCAAAGTCTTAACCTGAAGACTACTGGGACCACACACTACTTACTTCACGGGCGGCATCGGGCGATATCTTCAAATCCCACCCAAGAGCCGAGACATAATTCTCCAGCTCATCCTGGTTGTTCCACAACAGCTACTATATGCTGTTGTAGCAAAACAAACAGAGAACTCATTCTTGGTTGGGATATCCTGCCCCAATTATAGATCAAAATCCAACCCTCGGTCTCCAGTTCGAAATCAATTCCTCAGTTCGTCCATTTCAAAAGGCTATTCACCATAACTCCAGGATTGTTAGATCCTATCCTTAAACAGCTTTTGGATTCATGCCCAGAATCTCACTCCACCTTTCAACAACTGTCACCTCTGTGGAAAAACACTGACTTCTTCGTCAAGCTACCCTTCAGAAATGAAATCAGGTCAGCCCCATAAAAGCTACTCATGAGGTATGAACCCTGACCTTCTGAATTAGCCCTTGCAGAATGTGAAGACTTGTTGGCCCAAGATTTGATTGAGCCTAGCAGTTTAGATTGGCTTGTGAGGCATTTATGTGAACAAAAAGGCAGAACAAAGCCGAGAAAAGTTAAGGCTTGTTATGAACTACCAGCCTCTAAACCCATTTCTCCTCTATGACAAATTCCCCCTTCCTCTAAGGGATCCCTATTCACCAGCCTTACCAATGCCAAATTCTATTCCAAATTTGACCTCAAAGTAGGTTTTTGGCAACTGGGCATTGACCTAGGAGATAGACACAAAACTACTTTCTGCATCCCAAATTACCACTATCAGTAGAAAGTCATGCCCTTTGGATTAAAGACAGCCCCGTCTAAGTTTCAAAGGCTATGTGCAGAATCTTTCAGCCCATCTTGGCAAACGCCCAGATTTATGTTGATGACATTCTGCTATACAGCTCAAATGAAATCTCCCACTATGCCTTGTTAGCCTAGTTTGCTAACATAATCCAACAGTATGGCATTATGCTGTCCAAATCCAAAATGACCATAGCCCATAATGAAATTGAGTTCCTCATAATGGAGCTGAAAAATGAGCCTACAATCCAGGGCCCCATATTGCAGAACAGCTTTAGCAATTTTTGGACCAAGACTTGTCTCACCATGACATCCAAGTCTTTCTCGAGATAGTCAACTATCTCAAAGACTTTGTCCCAAAAATTGCCAAAGCTCTGTATCCACTTCATCGGATGTTAAAGAAGCACCCTCCCCCTTGGGGAAAAAAGCAAACGCAAGCAGTGCAATATCTCAAGAAGGTACTACAAAAACTATTCCCTCTGCAGATTCCTTCAGAAGGAAAAAGGATTCTCCAGACAGATGCTAGTGAGTAATATTGGTCAGTTGTCCTCCTTGAAGAAATAGATGGCAAGAGACAAATCTGTGTTTACAAAAGTGGCAAATTCACAGAAGCTGAAATGCATTACAATTCTACTTTCAAAGAAATCCTTGCAGTCAAGAATGAGATCAAGAAGTTCGAGTTCCCTCTCATTGAGACACACATCTTAGTAGAAATGGATATGTCGTCCTTCCCTCAAATGATGAAATTCAAGCAAAAGCAAATCCCTCATCCTCAACTGTTACGTTGGGTAGAGTGGTTTTCTCAGTATACTTTTGAAACCAAACACATCTCAGGAAAGAACAATGTTCTTGCTGATTTCCTCTCCAGGCCTAAGGAGTTACACATCGTCAATATGTTCGTCAGAAGAAACTATGCCACAGGAGTTTTTCCCAAACAGACACAGGGAACAGGAATATGTTCACCACTAAAGACATACGACCTGCTTAGCTAGCTTACCCAGTACCACCCCCCCCCCCCCCCCCCCCCCCCCGAAGATACCAAATCTCCTTCAGAGAGGTTGCATATGGAAGATCCACATTGAATACTCTCCTAGTCCAATATGGAGAAACCATCAAACAAAGGTATGTCAACATCCCTTTGATCCATAACATGTACCACCCGTACCAGTTTTTAGAACCATTCGATGGCTTCCTGATGAACCATTCCCAGAAGAAGCAAAATGGTACTTATGGATTCTCATGTATTTCTACACCATTGCCATTGAATTCCCCATTGAACAGGCATACCAATTGCTTAAAAGAGCCCTCAGGAATGAATTCAGAACACCAGATCACAAGACCTTTGTGGAAATCCTTTTATGGTTCCAAACTACTAGACAATGGGATTATGAATTCACAAATGCTAATAGGATTCAAACTCCCAAACCTGAGAGAAACACCAGGGTCTTTTTCAAGAGACCATGGATCTTCATCTCCCCAAGAGGAGATATTTCACAGTTTCCTCATTTCATGGGTATGTCAACATTCAAGCCTTCTGAGACCATTGTAAGAGTTTATCACACTTGGAATGAACCCATCCGAACCATTCCCTTCCAATACAGAGAACTCCAAAGGCTCTTATGTCAATTAAACAAACTCAACCCTCATGAACTCTGGCCCTATGACCAAAACACCCCTCTCCCTTGGGAAGCAATTCAGCTAACTCAACCAACATCATCTACCCCTATGGATACTCAAGATCTATATGGAGGACCACAGTCACAGACCCCTATGAACTTTATTCGGACGTTGCAGAGTCATCATATTGTTCAACTCTATCCTTATCCCAAGATGACCCCCCTGGACCCTCAGATCCACTCGTGAATCCACAACATAAGCTCTGGAGTACTAACAACTCTCCCCATGCCATCTTATCTTGACAGATGATGGCCACAAGATAATGCACAGTCCAGCGAACAGAGACAGACTAGGAAAAGACTTTATCACTCCCCTTAGATGATGATATCGAGAATACTGAAGAAGGATTCGGAAGGACCCCCACTGGCCTCGTTAAAAGCCGTGTCCACACTCAGTCATGTAAATTATTGTACCTATGACCTCTCGGTCAGTGTGCCAATAAGTGAGTCATGTGCCCACCTCACTTCTGTACTCGAGTACCCACTTGGATGTGTCGTGTGTACCTATAGTATCGGTAGAAGTGTCTTTATGTATTGCTCAATCATAGAGCATCTGTCCCCAAGTCCTATATAAGGAGTCGAAACCTGCATTACTAGGCAGGATGTAAGTGTGTAAGAAAAGAAATATGAAGAGTACTTTCCATATCATGAGTTTTTTAAGCCTCTCCTTCTCTTTACCGAGGGCCTCTTAGTTCTCAGAATGCTCATTCTCTGATAATCATCGATGTTTTAGATCCCAGCTTTGATCCAAACCTTAGAAGTATGCTCTTCACTCGCCACATCTATGGATCTTGTGAATCAGAAAACTCTGAGGATGCTCTTTCCCTGGTATACTTTATAATCTAGATCCAAGGAAGCTAAAAGACAGGCCCTTGACCGATTTAGCCATGAAGGCGTTGTGAGGGTCGGGTTAGCATACCTGCTTCTTAGTGAAAGATTCATTTGTATCTCAAGGTCTGTGCATTTCCCAGAAAGGTTTTGGACGCTTAATGTAAATGATTATAATTCTGATTCTATTCCTGAGAACAATTTTGGAACAAAAATAAGAACAAAAAAATTGATTATGGAAAAAGAATCACTTTTAAAAATCACAAAACATAATGAAGTGCTACATATCTTATTTTTTTCTTTTAGTTCTCTTGTCATTTTTTCTTCGACCTAAAACAGAACAAGGTCTCATTTTTTTAAAAAAATATAAGATAATAATAATAATAATAATAATAATAATAATAATAATATAATAATAATAATAATAATAAATAAAATAATAAAATTGAAAAAAATTCTAAAAAATTAGAAAAATTTGAGAAAACCCTAAGAATAGAAGAGGCTTAGATTAGGCTAATTTGAACCTTTTTTCTTCATAAATTTGGACATAGATTCCCTAGATTTCATAGATTTTGCTCTTTTTTTTTAAACTCATAAACACTTTTGAAATTAAACTCGAACCACATTTCTAAGTCCTTAGGGCTTTGTTCAAATTTTATAATGTGATTTCTCAAGCCATGATCCTTAATTATGCACTTGATTTTATTTGTTGTGATTTGCCTAGGTTTATGTACTTTAGACTTAGTCTAGTTTTAGAAAATTCTGAAAAAAGACAAAAATAACTCGCGTGAACGCTTAGCAAGCTCTCATTCTTAAGTTTTGGGATGAATTAAGATTGAGATTGATTTTTTAGAACAAAAAACACACACCAATGTAGGCAGTGAGTGCATTTTCCTTGTAGAAACAAGAGTGTCGCTAATGTCAGTTGTCCGCTCGCTCAAACGAGTTGGATGAAAAATAAATGGCGAAAATGACTCGTGATGATTTTTGATATTTATTTTTACATTTCAATATTCAATATATTATATAAGAGAATCAATATGAATTAATCTTAAATTAATTTGAAATATTGGATGAAATTTCACAAAGTAATTGCGTAATTATTTGACTTAAATAACAAAAAATTGGGAAGAGAAATTGTTGCAGAGGATAAAAATTATGTACAGTTACCAAATACGTTTTTGTTCTAGAAACAGAAATTCTATGCAGTTACTAAACACATTTTGATTCTCTAAAAATCATTCAGGAACAGAATCAGAAAATTCATTTTAATCATAATCACTTTTTAAAACTATAATGGTTACCATACGCAGTCGTAATATACCCACACATCACATAGATGTAAAAGGCCATCACAATGTTGTGGAGCCAACAATCACGAAGTTCCTTTCCTTTTATGGGTATGTACAATACGTATGCATTTATATATACATTCAAATTCAAAACTTCAGTTTCAACATATTTCGGATCCAATGCAAGCTTCAATCATGCCTTGAGACTTTGGATCCCCATATCGTGTTGATACGGAATCATTGGAAATTTATTAACTTTTTTATGCTTCAATCCTATAAATTAATGCATTCTCCACCATAAGAGAAATCAACTCTGCACTTTATCTTTCATCTTTATGTTTGTGGATAAGGAAGGATAAGGAAGACAAGACATGGTGGCTGCATGGCAACAACAAGAAAATGTTCAGAAAGCAAAAGAAACTCAAACACAGAAGCTAAGGCTCAAGAAGATATTGGGGACATCTGCATCTTTTCATCTTCAATCTTCTTTTTTAAAAAAAAGCAAGAAAGCAAGCAGCTGAATCTTCATGTATAAGTCTTCATATCAGAAGGCCTTGTCTCTCTCACCATGAGAGCTTCCTCTACCCTCAAGTAGCTTTCCCTAACCCTAACCCCCTTCCACCAAAACCCTAATTTCTCAACCAATCCATGGCCCGGCTGAGTTTCTACCCACCATCACTGTCTCTTCAGCCACTCTCAATACCCAAAACCCTCCTTTCCTAGGCGATTCCAAAACCCTAAAATCTCAAAACCCTAAACCCCTCTCTATCACGTTTTCGCCTACTCCCCATGACTGATCCTCTCGTTGCCCAGCTTCTTCTCTCTTCCAAAGCTGCAATGTTTGCAAGTCTAAATCTTAGCTCCTTGAAGATCCCTCACCTCAACTTGTAGAAGACTCTCTTTGTAATCCTGTAAGAGTGCGGCAGTATGGATCAAGACCTTCGGCTAAATGCCCTATGTAATCGACTGGGACATTTATGGACTAGAACCAAAAGAGCTATGATAGACGATGTGGTTACCGAATCAAGCCTGAAAGAAGGTGAACATACAGCCTTTGGGCGACTCTATGGGAACCCCAAAGTTAACTTTCAGGCATTTCAATCTACCATGAAGAAGGCATGGAAATCTGAAAATGTATGGTGCTCTTACCTAGAGATAGGGCTTTTTTCCTTCGTTTTTGAATCTATTGAGGAGAAATACAGAATACTTGACACTGGGCCCTGATCATTTTCTTGGCATCTCTTAGCTCTGAAATCTTGGGAACCAAACTTTGTTCCCTAGTACTATAGCTTTTCCTCGTGTGCATTTTGGCTCCATATGATAGGGTTGCCTGTGGAAGAAGAAATACATAGGTCATTACCAGCATTGCAGAACAAGTTGGGAGAGTAGAGGATGTTAAAATTGAAGCAAAAGGGTTTGCAAGCATAGTACTATGCAAAGCAAGAGTAACTCTTGACCTATTATCCCCCTTGAACCTGGTATGATCTATAGCTACAGGGGAAAGAACTCTAAATCGACTTTTGTTATGAGAGACTACCCACATTCTACTTTTCATGTGGAAAAATTGGCCACTATGCCCAAAACTATGTTGAGATCCCCTATGTAGAAGAAAAGTTTGACAATAATGAAAACATTTTCTATGGATCGTGGCTAAAAAACTGAAATGAATACCCCTAGCTCCTACTGGAAATCCTTTTATGAGGCGCAAACTGTAGAACACATGGAAGAAGAAATAATTCTAGAAACACCAGAAATTCCCAACCTACAAACAGCTATATAAGAGGATGAAGGGGAAAATGGAAGGAAGGAAAAATCTAGCAAAGAAAAAGAAAAGGAAGATTAGCGAGGTTGAAGGAATTATTCCTACTTGGGTATCACCACAACAACCTGCAGAATTAGCAAAAGAGACACAACTCCTTTTAGAACTCCCTTCATTCCATGGCAGTAGCTCCCAAAGAAAAAAACCAAACAAAACTGGTCAATAGAGAGGGTAAAAGGTAGAAAATCACACCCTACGGAGGAGAAACAAGTGCTAATGTTGCTGGATGAGTCGAATTTACTTGATACCCCGTGAGTTCTGTTGAAGACTTACACTTACTGGCATTGGTGACTTGCCCTAATAAGCTACCGAGTTACAAATGAGTATCCTAGCTCAGAACTGTCAAGGGTTGGGCACACCCTTGACAATTCAAGCCCTTAGAGCCGCTCGGGCTCAAGAAAGGCCCAAGTTAGTTTTCCTTTGCAAAACCAAGAATCAAGTTGGGGTTATTCAACTTGTGAGAAAGAGGTTGAATTTTCAGAATCAATGGGTGGTCAATCCGATTGGCATTGGAGGTGGCTTGGCTCTATTTTGGAATGTTGTATGGGTGTGGAAGTCCTCTCGGCTACAAAAGACTTCTCAACATTAAATTTGAAGACCCAAACCCAGGGGAGCCTTTTAGACTAACTTGCTGCCATACTCCTGCAATTATCAGAAGAGGCTTAAAGTTTGGGATAGCATTAGACTAATGAAATTAGATTGCAACATTTAGTGGATTTGGATTGGGGATTTCAACGAGACTCTATGCTTTGGAAAACCACAGGAGAAAGGCTAATAACTATAGGATGCAATCCTTCAAAGGACTCCTAGAAGACTGTGAGATGATGGATTTTGAAAGTAAAGGATGCCCATTTACATGGTCCAACAATAGAGAAGGGGAAAACATGGTGAAAAAGAGATTAGACAAAGCTGTTTATAATTTAGCCTGGAGACTTGCTTTCCCGGCAGCTAAGGTCTTTGCTTTACCAGCTGTGGCTCTGAACCACAGCCCTATTTTGCAAGCCCTATCCACGAAGAAGTTAAAAGAAAGCAGTCCTTTAAATTTGAATTATTCTAGCTACAAAGTAAGGAGTGTGGCCGAGTCATCAAAGAAGTGTGGGAGGAAAACGAAAGTACAGGGGCTGAGTTGGTGGAAATTCTAAAAGCTGTCTCAATAGAGCTAGGAAAATGGAGCAAAAAGGCATTCCCAAACAACAAAAATCGGATTCATAAGTTACAACTAGAACTCTAGTGGATCACGAATAGCCAATCCTCAGATGTAGCAGAAATATCCATAAAGAGATTGTTTTGCAATGGAGAACTTGTGGCGGAGGGAGAAAATGATTGGGGCTTAAGATCTAGAGTGAATTGGCTTAAATGAGGGAGCAAAAACACAAAATTCTTCCACGCAATTACTATCCAGCAAAGACAAAGAAACATAGTTTCAATGCTAAAAGTGATGGGGCATGATACTTAGATAAGAAACCCGCTTTACTAAAGGAAGATGACATCGAACTTTTTTCATTGAATTATACATCACATCTGGCCCTCAAAACTTTGATCCAATGCTTGCACAATGCCCAAAATAGTTCCAGATGACATGAATGCAACCTTAGCCGAAGAAGTCACTTTAGAAGAGGTCTGAAAAACTGTTTTTGGAATGGACTTAATGGGGCACTGGACCAGATGGACTTAATGAGCTATTTTACAAGCAGAATTGGGAGAATATCAAGGAAGGAGTCTATAAGGAAGTCAAAAGGTTTTTTGACATAGGAAGGATGAACCCAAAGCTAATAAAAACCCATATTACCCTTATCCAAAGGTTAAAAATCTCGAGAGACTTGATCAGTTTAGGCCTATTAGCTTTTGCAATTTTGCGTACAAAATCATTTCTAAGATTCTAGTGAATAGACTGAAAAGCTAGCTACCCTCATATCATTGCGGAGGAATAGAGCAATTGTAGGGGAACGACAAATCTAGGATAACATATTGATCGTCCAAGAAATCTTGCACCAACTAAGAATTCACAAGAGAAAGAAAAGGTTTCAAGCTATTCTGAAACTTGATATGAAGAAGGCTTATGATAGAGTTGAATGTGATTTTCTTGAGGCATGCCTAACCCAATATGGGTTTTTGTAGAGGGGGTGGATAGAGTATGAAATGTGTTACTCAGCCACGATGAGTGTGAAATTTAAAGGAGAACCTCTACCTACTTCCATCATTCATGGGGCATTAGACAAGGTGACCCAATTTCTCCATACTTATCCATACTTATGGCTAACACTTTATCTACAATGATGAAAAAGGTTGTCCAAGATGGTACTATCAGAGGTATTAATTGAACAGATTTTGTCCCCCATTATCACATCTCCTATTTGTGGATGATTATATTTTCTTTCTAGATGGGAAAATGATTGAATGCTAAAACTGGGCTTAATGCTCAAGCAATATTGCTATGCTTCGAGAAGGAGATAAACCTAACAAATCTAGTCTCTTTCATGGTCCAAGCTACCCCTTACAACTTCAGAGAGCCTAGCAAATACCCTCCGAGTCCAGTAATGAGGAAAACAGGGAGATATCTGGGTCTCCCCTCTAACTGGGGTGAAACAAAGAAACAAACATTTTCTTGGATCAATTCGCGAGTTGACACGAAACTAGAAGGCTAGAAAGAGATCTATTCTCTAAATCGGGAAAGGAGACACTTATAAAATCATAGTCTAGGCTATTCTCCAGTATGCCATGTCAATCTTCAGATTCCTATTTCAATATGCAAATCTATTGAAAGAAAGATTGCCCCAATTTTGGTGGAAGAAAACGAAAAGAAATCTGGCCTACATTGGCGCAGGTGGGATAATCTAAAGACAAGGAAAGATAACAAAGGATAGGCTTTAGAGATATGCCCACTTTCAACAAAGCATTTTGGGTAAACAGCTTGGAAGATTAACTCAAATCAAAACTCGCCTTGGAGCAGAATCTTCAAAGGAATATCCTTTCCTAACACGAATTTCCTGCAAGTTGGGAAAGGCTCAAGAGCCTCTTAGGGCTGGCTTAGTATCCTACACGCAGAGAAACTTTTGCTGATTCAGTGTGCTAGTCGATTGGAAATGGGAGGCTATCAACATTAGAGAGGATCGATGGATCAGGAAGGTATTATTGGTGGCCCCGACGAATCAAATTGGAACCTTTGAAAGTTTCAGAGCTAATCCGAGAAGAGGAAGTAGTATGGGAGTCTAGAAATCAATTCCATGTTTGACGAGGACATTGCCAAGGAGATTCTAGCAATCCCTTTTAAACTCCTGCTCATAAGGACAAACTGAAATGGATGGGAAATACTAAAGGGGAGTCCTCTGTTAGGGTGCATTTGGAATTGGCTTTGCTAAGCCAACTTTGAGCATCAAAAGCCCCTTGGGCTAAAATTTGGTGTTTGGTAATTTTTTTAGAAACCCTATTGAGCCAAAGTTGGCCTTTGAAAGCTAAAAGCCCAAGGCTACTTCTTAGGTGCCTTGGCATTTAGCATTCTGGGTAAGTAACAGTACCGGGGAAGTAAAAAAAATTTTTCCGAAACTACCCTCATCTATTTTCTGATTTTCCAGATTTGGCCTCGTCTGTCACTGTTCATCATCTTCTTCACTTACACCTAGGCCAGGTGGCTATGAGGGGACGGCGACCGGCTGGAAGGACCTAGGCTCGCACGACCGTCGCAAGGCTATGTGACCCAAGCAAGGCTGCTAAGGTCGCGCCACCCAACAACGGCTCGCACGACCGCCGCGAAGGGCCACGAGACCCACGCGAGGGCCGCCTGTTGTGCAACCCGCGCGAAACCCACGTGAGTGCATGGCCCCTCGCGGCGGTCATTGCACGACGACGGCTCGCGTGACGACGACAAGGGGCCATGCGACCCACGCGAGGGGCCACTTGTTGTGCGATCCGCGCGAAACCCAGGTGAGGCAACTCTCGTTGGTGGTCACCGGGATACTTGAGGTGTGTGTCAGATCTGGTCATCGGCCCGCCCGGGCGGCCCCTCGTCGAGGGTCGGCGTTTGGCCTTAGACGAGGGCTGCGTGACCTTAGATCTAGGTCGTGCGGCCCTCGTCTGAGGGTTGTTGAGGTGTTTGGCCTTAGAGAGGGCTGCGTGACCTTAGTTCTATCGCGGCGGCCCCACATGGGTTTGCAGCTGTTGTTGGGGTTGCCGACCCCAGGCGGCCCTCGTCGGTGGTTATCGAGGGCGGCTTGAGGTTATTCGACCTCAGACGTGGCTGTCCGGCGCCAAATCTGGGTCGCCGACGGCCGCATGTTCGTCCTTGGATTCGGCAAAGGGTTTCAATATTTTTTAATAAAAAATAAAAGTGCCTTGCAAGTATAATTTTTCCAAACGCTATTTTACTCAAAGTTACTTTTCAATGGACTTTTAAGTTACAACTTACCAAACACAATTTGCATTTTAGAAAACTCCTTCAACTCAAAATCGTTTGCATTTTTCCAAAGACTTTCCCCCAAAGTGTTTCCAAACGCAGTTTAAAAGCGCCTATAATGTCTTAAGGGGTAAAGAGGTCATGAACAGAGAACCTAACGCAGCTGCAACCTCAGATCAACCATCAAGAAAGCTATGGAACGGAATCTGGAAAACACATATTCCTCCCAAAGTTTAAATCTTTCTATGGCAAACAGCACAAATGCCCTACCTACTAGAGATAATTTCTTCAAGCGCAACATTATCCCTAACCTTCTATGCACTATTTGTAACAAGCAAGTAGAAACAACAGAGCATATCTTTATAAATTGTCCGTGGACAGAATAGATCTAGAGGGATATTACCATATGGGAGCGATACACTCAAATCCACAGGATGGATGCATGGATGCAGGCCATCCTTGACGACAAAAACAGGCCAGCAACTTTCGACTTAGTCGCAGTTGTCCTCTGGTGCATTCGGAAACAGAGAAATGACTTAGTGTTTCGGGGTAAAGATCCTACTGCAATGGGACTAATTGATGAAATTGACTAGATTCTCACAAGTTATTACAGGTGGAACGATAAAGATCGAAGCTTTGGGGTTAATAATACAAATCCACCTCTCGCGTGGTTTCGCCGGAAAGCACATATCTGAAGATGAACGTCGACGCCTCCATGGGTGGTGCCGACCTTGACGGTGTAGTCGCCGGTGTCCTCCAAGACTCTAGCGGCTCTCTACTGGAGGGATTCACCAAAAAGATCCCACGTTGTGATGCTCTGGTCGCCGAAGCCCATGCCCTTCTCATTGGGTTGAAGCTTCTCGAAGGAAAAGAAGTGATAAGGGAACAAAAGACTTGCGTTAAAGTGGAGTCAGACTCATCAGTTCTTGTTCGTGCGATCAACGAAGGAGTGGAAGGCAGATGGGAAGTATCAGATCTTATCCGCCAGGCCCAAGCAATTTTAGCCTGTCTCTTGTGTGTATCTGTGGCCCATTGCAAGAGAACAGCAAACAGGTTGCCGACTGGGTTGCCAAGATGTACCACTCGGATCGCATTATGGCCTATTGGGCCTCTTCTCCACAACAACCTCTTTGGGATTTACTTTGGGTTGATTCCCTTAGTTTGGGCCTTTATGTATGGAACTCATTTTATTAGTAATGCAATCTGTTTTTCCGACCAAAAAAAAAAAAATCTTCATGTATAAAGTCAACATATCCCCCTAACCATTGTTGTGAAGTAAACGGTGATCCTTGGAATCAACTCAGAAATATAAAATCAACTCGAAATATAATAAGAGAAAGTAAGAGACAAGAAAGAAGTGAGGAGGAAATGTTAACTCTTATTCCATTCTCTAACAAGTTTACAAAACCTCTATTTATAGGCTAAAGGGTATATGAATGGTTCATGTATATTACTAATGGAGGGGATGACAACCATATCCTTCGATCTCCAAAAAAAGATTTTGCCCAACCACTTCATGTACATATTAACAACCGATCACATGGACTGCAGATTAGATCCGAATATGCCAAAACTCTTCGAATCTATTGGTCAGCTAAGTCATTTTTATTTCCCCAACCGATTTGTAGTGGGCCCTTATTCAACTCTGTGTATAATTAATAGTATTTCAACGGTCCTTCGAGAAGCTTTAGAAAGTCTACGTCGGGACTGCAATATTAAAGTCACCAACTTGTATCGGGATCTACAAAACATCTTCGGCTTCGTGCGAAGTTGCCTTTAGCCAGTACAATGTGCTCGAGCCTCACCGAACTTGAGCGATGTCAAGGCTGGCCTTGTCGGATCTAACGAGGCTCGGCCTGAGCTCGTTGACTTTAGGTGAGCAGCTTTTGCTGATCGATGGCTATTGCTGTGGCCGGCGATTGGTGGAGAAAGAAAAAGAAAAGAAAAGAAAAAAAATAATTAAAAAAAAATTGGAATAATTTTTATAATTAGTAAAAGAAAACGAATGTAAAGGAATGGAGAATCAAATATGAGGGAAAATATTTTCCTCTTCTCAAAAAGAGGAAAACAATTTCACACTTTTAAAGGAGCTTTTTTTCATGGATGGTAATGTTTTCCTTGGCTGGCTTATTCTTCACGAACCAAATATCGAAAAATTCGAAAAATATTTTTTTGAAAGTTATTTTTCGCAAAATAAATAGAGTTTAAGTTAAGGGTCATACTCATTGTAATGACATTGGGTTAGGCATTTCCATCGAGTTTACTTCGACTGGACCCGTCGAACGGTCGGCTCATTTAAATACTAATGACTCCATATCCATTTTAATCAATTCTTGAAAAGTCCGTCTTCACTTTGCTATAATAATACCATCTACAGCTGTTAGTAATTACGTATTTGTCGGCCCCTGCTTTTGCATTTGACGAACCAAGTGTTTGTGAGCCCAGAATGGCGGACTCGGAGGCCGGAACAAGCAGCGACAACCCTCTAGGAGTTCAGTATCAGGTGTTTCTGAGTTTCAGAGGGCCCGACACTCGTCGCGGGTTCACCAACACCCTCTGCCACGGCATGAACGATGCCGGGATCCGAGTTTTCATGGATGATGAAGAGCTTCGTCCTGGAGAAAGGATCAGCGAAGAACTTCTGCAAGCAATCGATAACTCGAAGATCTACATGCCCATCTTCTCTAAGAACTATGCTTCGAGTCACTGGTGTCTCCGCGAGCTTGCGAAGATGGTGGAAAACACCTCTGAATCTAAAGAAGATGGAAATAAGAAGGTTATATTGCCCATCTTCTACGATGTGAAACCTGATGATGTGAAACTGAAAACGGCCTTGTACAGTGAGGCCATATCGAATTTGGAGCAACAGAAGAAGAAAAAGTTCAGCCCAGAGGAAGTAGAGAAGTGGAGATGGGCTCTCAGGGAAGTCGATGACACCAAGGGATGGGAGCTGGAGAACTATCAAGGGTAACCAAATTATAATTCTTTTTACTTTTTCTAGGCCTAATTATCGAAAGATTAAACTGTGCTACTAAAATCTGAGAAATAACTAGTTATATAAGACATCAAAATCTGTCTTCAAAAATCAAAATTGTCTGCTCTAAGATTTCACTTTTATACTTGTAAGACTTCAGCTCTGAGTCTTTTTGTTCCTGGACTCTTTTTTATTTTTATTTTTTTATTATTAGAAAAAAGATAAAAGCCCTCATAGTTTTCTTACCCAATTGATCTTTGGTTGATTTCCGAACTTCATCTTCATTAAGGCCTCAAAACATTTGAAAGGTCAATTCATACTGCCATTTCTCCATTTCTACAACTATTCATTGAGGAGCATATCATCCTTTTATATGCTAAATAAGTATTGGTTTTTGAATGATGTTACCCATTTCCAGTTTTAACGTTCCACAAAAAAGATATTTCTGCTAGATTTCTTAGACAAAGTTTTTATGGTCATGAGATTCTAAACAATCTGGCTAATCCCCTCCCACTTGGTTGAGGATCCAGCTGAACACAGGGACTGTTATCTCTGTCCCAACTAAAATGGTTTAACTTTGTGGCAGACATGGGGAACTTGTCAAGTTGGTTGTTGACGAGGTTATGTACAGGCTTAAGTCGAGACAGAGAAAAGTGACTGATGATTTGGTTGGGATCGATGATCGATTATTGGCCATAAACACTTTATTAGACATCAACTCTGGTGATGTGCGACTTGTTGGAATTTATGGCATGGGCGGTATTGGGAAGACCACTCTTGCCAAGATGATCTTCAACCAACTATCTCCTTACTTTGGAAAGCACAGCAGTTTCCTTGATGACGTACGAGAAAAGTCACAAAATGAGGGCTTAGTCAAGTTGCAGGAACAACTGTTATCCGATATCGTAAATTCTAGAGTGGCTCGCAGCATCGACAGAACTGATTATGGAATGAACACGATTGGAGAAATACTTGGCAATAAAAAGGTGCTCATTGTTCTCGATGATGTGGACGATAGCGAGCAAATCAAGGATCTAATTGGAAAGAATTCTCTGTATCCTGGAACTAGGATACTCGTTACCACGAGGAAAAAGAGAGTTTTGAAAATTAGAGGATTCAAGTATGAAATCCTATCTTATGAAATGGAGGCATTGAATGATGACGACTCGCTAAGGCTTTTCTCTAGGCATGCATCAGGCAGAGATTCTCCTCCAGATGATTACTACAGTCTTTCAAAAGAATTGTGTCTACCACGGGAGGGTTGCCTCTAGCTCTTCAAGTGATAGGCGTATTGCTTTCTCATCACAAAGAGAGAAAATACTGGGAAGAAACATTGGACAGATTAAAGAGAACGCCTCATAGGGATGTCTTGGGAAAGTTAAGGATCAGCTATGATGCTTTAGAGAGTGATGAACAACAGATATTTCTTGATATCGCATGCTTTCTCATCAACGAGGAGAAGACCAACCCAATTTATGTGTGGAAAGGTTGTGAATTTAGCCCCGAACATAGTATTGATGTCCTCATCAACATGTCCATGATAAAGGTATTAGATGATAGTAAGTTTTGGATGCATGATCAATTTAGAGATCTTGGAAGAGCAATTGTTCATCAAGAAAATCTGAAGCACCCGATCAAGCGAAGTAGGGTGTGGAATGACGATGAAGCCCTTGACATATTGAGATCAACAGAGGTAAAGCATGCCTTTTACTTGAAAATCATTGCTTAAGATACATCTGAGTAAAATGAAGTCTAACACTAACTGTCCAGACAAATCCTCATCGTTTGTTTGGATTGGCAGAGCAAGTAAAATGTTCAAGCACTCAAACTGCAAGGAGAAATTTGGGAATATGCTCGTGTTATCGTCACTCCTAATGAGATCAGACGGTTTCAACATCTGTGGTTCCTTTGGTTAAAAGATGCATCCTGCGAGGGGGACTTCACAGGTTGTCTTTCAGAGTTGAAATGGATCCGTTGGCGTTCCCCGGATTATCCTTCTTGGCTAACTCCTCAAGTTTTTGTAGCAACGAATTTGTGTCTGGAGAATCTAGTTGTGGCAGAGCTTTCGGGAGATCAAATCACAGACGGTTTGGTGGGAAGCCTAATTAAGGTATGTTAGCATTAACCTATAGCAGAAAAACTGTCTCAGTTTAAGCAAGGATCAAAACAGTTTTGGTCTGTCTGACTTGCAATACATTTGCAATTAAACGTTTGTCCTTGGTTCATTCACGTTTGCAGGAGGGAAAGAAATTGAAAGTTCTCACTCTTGAACACAGTTTGGGCATAACTAGAACACCTAGTTTTCCTAAAGGCTCAACTTTAGAAAGATTGACTCTTCAACATTGTGCTCATTTGGTGAAAATTGATTGCTCCATTAGGAATCTAAGGTGCCTCGTTCACTTGAATATTAATTCGTGCAAGGAATTTCAAGATTTGCCCGAGGAAATTGGAGATCTACTAAATCTTCAATACTTGTCGGTAAGGGATTGTTCTAGATTCAGTGAACTCCCCGACTCGGTTTCGCAATTAAAATTGTTGATGAAGCTGGATGTATCGTCCACGATGATTACAAGATTACCTGATTCTATTGGTAGGCTAACCCGTTTGGTAACTCTCAAGATCTCATCCACGCCGATTGCCGAACTTCCAAGCTCTATCGATGGGTTAGAGAGACTTTCGTCATTCCATGTGAGTCACAATGTGATTGAAGAACGCCCTACCTTCATGGTAAACTTAGAATCTTTACGAGTATTCAAGTTGTTAGGCGGGGATCATTTTGCAACACCTTGGGAGTTACCTAGCATTATTGGAAGGTTGAGGAATCTAGAAGAGTTATACGCAGACTATTTTACAGAGCTAGAGGGTGAAGTTCCTCCTGAAATTGGAGAATTGTCCTTGCTAAGAATCTTAAGCTTAAAGCATACTCGGATCGTTGCGGTTCCCAGGACTATTGGCAAGCTTCGTCGCCTCCAAATACTGGACTTAGAAGGTTGTGATGAGATTCAAGAGTTGCCGGGGCTTCCCGACAGTTTAATCATTTTGCGTCTGAAATCCAAGTCGCTGCAGATAGTCCCTAACCTCTCAAACCTTACCAATTTAGTTGAATTGCTCCTATCTGATGGCTCTGAAAATGGGCACCCTTCAAGTATAATTCAAACTTGTGACTTACAGTGGATTGGGAAGTTATCCAAACTGACAAAGTTGAAATTGTGCATTTTAGATGTCCCCGCACCGCCTTCAGAGTTGAGTTCTCTTCCTCTGCTCAGCCAGCTTACCTTATCTGGACTAGATCTGCAAAACGTCAGGAAACTTCCATCTTCTCTGCTGGAGTTGGAACTGAAAAATGTCAATTCAATAGATTCACTACCGTTGAATTTGAGAAATTTGATAGAATTGAGGCTCTTTGACACTCAAGTGAATGAAATGCATCTTGATGGCCTTCCGCAGTTGGAAAAGTTGACCGTGTCAGAGTGTGAACTCCTCGAGAAACTGTGCGTTCTGTCAACCATAGAGAAACTGAAAGAAGTCGAGGTATCTTCGTGTGCAAGGCTAGTTGAAATTCAATTTCTCGGTGCGATGGAATCATTGGAGAAACTCACAACTCCAAGTGCATTCCTCTAGTTCTCTCATAGTCGTCCTCCAGGTGTGCCGGTTTCGAGAAGTGTTCGACAGAGTCCTGTTCGTATAGTGCTGATACAAACAGGTTCGAGGTGTTGTATCTTGGGAGGCATAGTTCGTGAAGCTGCTTAGCACCGTTGGCAGGAACTAATCGCCTTAAGGAGATTCGGTTAGCCGTACCTCACCTCTTGTCTAATCCTTTTCGATTTTACAGAATTTAGCAAGTTTATTTGTTTGTAATCTTTATTTGTAAAGATTGTACATTGGCTTGTTCTGTATCAAATATTATTATCGCCTTCTCCATGTTATTTTTTTTTGATTACAACAAACAGTGTTACGTATTTCCCCGATACGTTAACGTGTGCGATTGAGTTTTTCCAACAATCTTAAGGCGATTATCTCCTACTAACTGTTTGTTTGGGTTTATCAGAAAAAATCGTGATGGTTGATAACAATCAAGTACCCGATAATTCTGGAGACATTCCTTTGGTCGATGAGACTGATGGAATCGTTCACCCATCGAGGGGTGGTTCGATGGCAGCAAATGCTGCGAGCCTTCGGGCTGAGACCACCTATGGTGGTGTGAGTATCCATCAACAGGCTTTGCCTTCCTTGATGATACCATCTCATACACCGAATGAGAAACCACAAAATTTCCGGTGTGGGCTTCAAGCAATGGCAGAAGAAAATGTTATTCTATCTGACCACGCTGAATCTGGTCAAGTACTTATCGGAGGTGTGCCCGATAATTAATCCAGATGAGCAAGATGTCACGACGCTTGGGGCGTTGCAGGCTTGGAAGCATGGAGACTTCCTATGCCGAAATTATATCCTTAACTGTTTGGTAGATTCTCTTTATAATGTTTATTGTAACATTGAAACTGCCAAACAGTTATGGGAGTCCTTAGAGAAAAAATACAAGACTGAGGACGCGGGCACAAAGAAATTTGTGGTTGCCAAATTCCTAGACTTCAAGATGATAGATTCTAAATCTGTCATGAGTCAGGTTCAGGAATTGCAAATAATTCTGAATGACATCTTTGCTGAGGGAATGTCACTCAGTGAATCATTCCAAGTGGCAGCTGTTATTGAGAAGCTACCTCCGGGCTGGTCAGACTTCAAAAATTATTTGAAGCACAAACAGAAAGAGATGAGCCTTGAAGATCTCATTCTGCGCCTTAGAATCGAGGAGGACAACAGAGGAATGCAAACCCTCCTATTGAACCAAAGGCTAACATTGTTGAGTCTTCCAATTCCAAGCAATTAGGAAAAAGGAAGAAGTCTTTTCAAGGACAAGGCAAGCAGAAGGTACAATCCCAGAAATTTCAAGGGACATGTTTTATTTGCAATAAGTCTGGCCATCGTGCTAAGGATTGCAAGAAACGTCCGAACAGAGGTAAGGGCGGTGGTGCAGCCAAGCAGCTGAATCTGGCAGAGCAGGAAGATAACGAGAGACTGACTGCTGTGGTGGTGTCTGAGGTATCCTTGGTGTCAAACAAAACCGACTGGTGGTTAGACACAGGTGCCACAAATCACATTTGTGTGGACAAACACCTATTCTCATCATATGAGAAGGCTGAGGAAGATGAAATGCTTTATATGGCTAATTCTACATCAGCAAAAATTGTCGGGAAAGGAAAGGTGATCTTGAAGTTCACCTCTGGCAAGGAGATTGCCCTGCTGAATGTGCTGCATGTACCAGAGATCCGGAAGAATCTCATTTCTGGCCCATACTTGTCAAGAAGGGTTTCAAAATTGTATTTGAATCCGACAAGTTTGTACTTTCTAAAGGGGGAATGTATGTGGGAAAGGGTACTTGAGTAATGATCTGTTTAAAGCCAATGTGGCTGTCATTGATGTAAACTCGAAATTCTTGTACCCAAAGACAATTAATAAAGAGAAGTCTTCAGTTTACATTGTTGTGTCTCCTTATCTATGGCATGGTAGATTAGGACATGTAAACTATGGTACAATGAAGAAGATAGCAAACTTAGGGCTAATTCAAAGTTTGAGTTGGATGCCCGTTACAAGTGTGAGACTTGTGTTGAAGCAAAGTTTGCTAAGAAATCTTTCAATTCTATTGAAAGAACGAGTGAACCTCTACAACTAATCCATAGTGATCTATGTGATTTAAAGTTTGTAGAAAGTAGAGGTGGAAAGAAGTACTTTATCACTTTTGTGGATGATTGTACTCGATTTTGCTATGTTTATCTGTTAACTAGCAAAGATGAGGCTACGAGCATGTTTATCAAGTATAAAAATGAGGTTGAGAACCAACTTGATAGACGAATCAAAGTACTTAGGTCTGACAGAGGAGGAGAATATAGTTCTTCCAATTTAAAGGAGTTGTGTGTAAGTTTGGAATAATTCTTCAAACAACTGCACCTTATACTCCGCAGCAAAATGGAATTGCTGAACGGAAGAATAGAACTCTAAAGGAGATGGCTAACGCCATGCTCTTAAGTTTTGGTTTACCTCAAAACTTGTGGGGGGAGGCAGTTCTAACTGCGAACTATATTCTTAATAAAATACCCCACAAGAAAACTGGTAAGAGTCCATATGAACTATGGAATGGAAGGCTACCATCCTACAATTTTTGAAAGTGTGGGGTGCCTAGCCAAGGTGGCGATTCCTCCTCCTAAACAAACTCGATTAGGACCTAAAACAGTGGATTGTATATTCATCGGTTATGCTCAAAATAGTAGCGCATACAGATTTTTGGTTCACAAATCTGAAAATGCGGAAATCCATGCCAATACTATCCTAGAATCAAGGGATGCTGAATTCTTTGAGGATATATATCCTGCGAAAAGAAATCAGGGTGAACCTTCTCAAAAGAGATTTAGACATTCAGAATCTGAGAATGATGAAGGCTGAAGATGTTGAGCTTCGAAGGAGTAAGAGGTCGCGGATTGCAAAATCTTTTGGACCTGACTTTCTAACATATATGTTAGAAGGTGAGCCTCAAACGTTCAAAGAGGCAATGTCATCTCCAGATGCTCCTTTCTGGAAAGAAGCTATTGACAATGAAATTGATTCTATCCTAAGTAACCATACTTGGGAATTGGTTGATCTTCCATCTGGAAGTAAACCAATTGGATGTAAATGGATATTCAAGAAGAAGCATAAAGCTGATGGTTCCATTGATAAGTATAAAGCACGGCTTGTTGCCAAAGGGTTTAGACAAAAAGAGGGTCTAGACTACTTTGATACTTATTCACCAGTAACAAGAATAACATCGGTTAGGATGTTGATTGCTATAGTTTCGCTATACAATTTGCAGGTACATCAGATGGATGTGAAAACTGCATTCTTGAATGGTGATCTCGATGAGGAGATTTATATGGAACAACCTGAAGGATTCAAGGTCAAAGGACAAGAACACAAAGTTTGTAGACTTGTCAAATCATTGTATGGACTTAAACAAGCTCCTAAACAATGGCATGAAAAGTTTGACCACGTGATGATCCAAAATGGGTATAGAATCAATGAATGTGACAAATGTGTGTATACCAAATCCACGTCCATTGGATGTGTACTTATTTGTCTGTATGTCGATGACTTGCTTATTCTTGGAGATAACGTTGAGGTTATCAAAATTACCAAGAATGTTCTCAAGAAGAACTTTGAGATGAAAGATTTAGGTGTTGCGGATGTTATACTCGGCATCAAAATTCTCAGGAATTCTGATGGCTTAGGTTTAACACAAACTCATTACATTGAAAAGGTAATTGAGAGGTTCAAAGGATTCGGCATTAAAGATGCAAATAATCCTTTTTGCCGCACTTAACTTTAAGAAAAATACTGGAAGCAGTATTAGACAGTTGGAATACTCTCAAGTAGTCGGCAGTCTCATGTACATCATGAATTGCACTAGACCGGATATTGCATACTCAGTAGGAAAACTGAGCAGATATACAAGCAATCCTGGTCACGAGCATTGGAATGCTTTGTTGAGAGTATTAGGGTATTTGAAAAATACCAAAGACTATATTCTACAATATGGTCAATATCCAGCTGTGTTGGAAGGCTATAGTGACGCCAATTGGATTTCGGATTCTGATGAATCGAAATCGACTAGCGGATATGTGTTCACGCTAGAAGGTGCCGCGGTATCATGGAAATCCTCAAAGCAAACTCTAATAGCGTGCTCCACGATGGAATCAGAGTTTATTGCTTTGGATAAAACTGCTGAAGAGGCAGAGTGGCTTCGATAGTTTTTAGAGGATATTCCGTTGTAGCCAAAACCTATGCATGCAATATGCATTCATTGTGACAATCAAGCAGCTATTGCAAGGGCACATAATGTGATATATAACGGTAAGTCTAGGCACATTCATCGTAGACATAATACCGTAAGGCAGTTGCTCTCGCATGGAATAATTTCTTTGGACTTTGTGAAGTTAAAGGAAAATATTGAGGATCCACTGACAAAAGGTTTGTCGAGAGAGCAAGTAAACTGCGCATCGAGGGAAATGGGATTAAGGTTGCGTATGGTAACGATTCTGATTCCAAAAACTAATTCTGATCAAAATGACTTTTTCTGATTCTGTTTCTGAATGAGTTTGGAGAACCAGAAACGCGTTTGATAACTGCACAAAATTTATATTTTGAAAAACTATTTTTCTTTCTAATTTTTTTCATTTAAGTCAAATAACTATGTAGTTACTTTGTAAAATTTCATCGTAAATGAAGGCTGATTTCCAATGCACACTAAAAATTTAAAATACAATTATTTTTTAGCATGTCATAAATGAAACACAAATTTTAATACATGATGTT
>JAGVVM010008798.1:0-18792 GCA_019149425.1 Psidium friedrichsthalianum
GGTCAAATAAATTTTTATTCTTTATTACAGTTCTAAACTGTTTGAACAATGATCGGCCCAACAGAAGATTATTGTTTTAAATAGATTTAATTTTGATAAAACCGTCTTATGTTATGGTCATGATTAAATTCGTAAGTGGCCAACGGAAAGTTAAGATATTTAATTTTGAGTAGAATGATAATCTGACATGCAGATAAATTGCAAACATGCTATTCGAATTAATTTTGCCTGACGGCAATTTAATTTGATTTATTATTGCCTTATGAAATTTTCCGATAAATTTTGAAAGAATCCATTTAAAGTATTTATAGTCAGCCCAATGGAAGGCTATACATGATTCTTGGATTTTTTTTGGTAAGGTTTTGTGTATTTGACCTTTCATGTAAGTAAACTGCTTATTTTTCAGTATATTGTAATGATGAATTAAATCATTTATTTGTTTTTGTGGATTTCCTAAAAGGTACTAATGTGCATAATTTTACTAATCTAGTATACAATCATGCTGTTATTACGAGTTATCTCTCCTCCATTGAACAACTGAGTGGCGCAAACTTTAAGAAGTGGAAAGAGCAAATAAGCCTCATTCTTGGGGTCATGGACTTGGACTATGCATTATAGATTGATGCTCCCATTGCACTCATGGATGAAAGCTCAAATGAGCAGAAATCTACTTATGAAAAGTGGGATCAATCCAACCGCATATCTCTAATGATTATGAAAGGCTCCATAACGACCGTTATTCCAGGAGCCATTCTCGACTCTAATAATGTTATGGAGTACCTTACTCATATTGAGGAGCATTATGAGGGCACTTCCAAAGTACAGTCAACTGCTCTTATTTCCAAAATGATTATCCTCAAGTATAATGGAATCAATGGTGTTCGTGAGCACATTTTGCGAATGAATGATATGGCTGCTCAACTTAAGCCTTGGATATGGAAATCTCTGAAGGTTTCCTTGTTCACTTCATTATGACATCTCTTCCTACGTAGTTTGGTCCTCTTAAGATCAACTATAATATGCAAAAAGAGAAATGGAAGATGAACGAGTTGATTTCTATGTGTGTCCAAGAAGAAGAGAGGCTAAAGTTCGAACAACCTAACGACACTCATGTACTTACATTTGGTTCAAATAAAGAAAAAGGAAAGATGTATGGCAAAGGTTGCAATTATGGAAATAGGGGTACTCATGACCCTATGATTAAAAAGGCAAGTCCTTTTGGTTCAAAAGAACCAAGTGGTCCTAAGTGTCATTTCTATAGAGGTAAAGGACATGTAAGGAAAGATTGCTCAAAATTCCAGCGTTGGCTGGAGAAGAAAGGTAATACTTTATTAAGTCATTTTTGTTATGAGTCTTATATTGCTGATGCTCCTTTAAATACATGGTGGATTGATACTCGTGCAACTCTATACATAACTAATTCATTGTAGGGATGATTTCGTAAGAAGAGTCTAAACAAGGGAGACTGTAACATTGTCATGGGAAATGAAGAAAAGGTTCCGGTTGAAGCTTTTGGTGTTGGAGAATGGTTTCAATTTGGATTAAGTTGATACTATTTATGTTCCTAGTATTACTAGAAACTTAATTTCTGTTTCAAAACTTGATGCCTATGGCTATTTGTTTAAGTTTGAGAATAAAAGTTGCTCCATTTCTCATTATGATGAGACAGTAGGTTCTGGTTTGTTAAAGGGAAACCTCTGCAAATTGTTTTTAGATTCTTCATTTGCTGAATCATTAGTTTGAATGAATGTGAATGATGAATTGCTAAAATTGGTAAAAAATAAAAATTAGAGAATGAAAATTCCTCAAAGTTATAGCATGAACGTTTGGGCCATATATCACGAGGCAGAATGGAACGACTCATTAAGGATGGAATTCCATATTCTCTAGATTTCTCTATGTTTGGCACCTATATTAAATGTATTAAAGGAAAATTTCCAAAGTGCAATAGACATGGCATCATAAGGAGTGATAAACTTTTACAAATTATCCACGCTGACATTTGTGGATCTTTCCCTACTTCTGGTATTAGTGGTCATAAGTATTTCATCACTTTCATCGATGACTACTCATGTTACGGCTATGTCTATCTTATCCATAATAAATCTAAAGCACTAGACATGTTTAAGATCTACAAAGCCAAAGTTGAAAATCAACTCAACCTAAAGATTAAAGTTGTAAGATTTGACCATGGAGGAGAATATTATGGAAGGTTTTTCAATACAGATCATAATCTTGGTACTTTTACTTTATTTTTGGAGCAAGGTAGCATAGTTGCTCAATATACAATGTTGGGTACTCCCTAGTAAAATGATGTTGCTGAATGATGAAATCTACTTTAATGAATGTAATGTGAAGTACTATATGCCATAGCACTCTACTAGAGTGTCTTTGGGTTGAAGCTCTTAAAATAGCCATGCATATCCTTATCGGGTTCTTAGTAAGTCTATGGTTAAAACACCTTATGAATATGGACAAAAAGAAAATCGAGTTTGGGATATCTTCATGTATGGGGCTATTTGGCTAAGGTAAAAATTTATAACCCAAAAATGATGAAATTCAACCAAAGGACCATAAGTTGTTATTGCATTGGTTATCCTAAAAGATCAAAGGGCTTTAGATTTTGCTGCTCTTCACATACCACTAAATTTGTTGAAACTCAAAATGCTGTGTTTTAGAAAATGCTGATTATAGTACCCTAGAACAATAGACCTTGAGGAAACCTGAGATCAAGTTTCGATTCGGGATCATATTTTGGTTCCTATTATTCAAGGGTCTAGTGTACCATTACCTTCAATAGAAGGTTTTGGTCCAACAGAGGAGGTACCTAATGAAGAACCTCATAATATAGAGTATATTCTTCTTCCATTGATGGACAATTTCTTAGGAGGTCAGGAAGAGAAAGGAAATTAGCTATCTCTGATGATTACATCATATCTCTAGATGAGTCAGACTATGATGTTCGCATATGAACTGATCCTATCTTTTGATGATGAAGCCCTTACAAGCGATCATTCAACACAATGGCTTGAAGTCATGAAAGGTGAGTTGAACTTAATAAAACTAATGATGTCTAGGACCTAGTAGACTTGCTTAAAGGGGCCAAAGCTGTAGGCTATAAATGGGTCTACAAACTAAGCTAGACCCTAAAGGTAATGTTGAAAGGTATAGAGCTAGACTGGTCGCAAAAGGTTTCACTCAAAGAGGAGTGGATTATAACAACACTTTTTCCCCTATGTCAAAGGACTCTTTCAGAATAGTCATGGCTTTAGTAGCTCATTATGATTTAGAGCTACATCAAATGAATGTGAAAACAACATTTTTTAATGGAGACTTGCAAGAGGATGTCTATATGGCACAACTACAATGTTTTTGCGGTTGAAGACAAGGAGCACATGAAATGTAAATTGAAAAAGTCCATCTATGGTTTGAAACAAACTTCAAGACAGTGGTATCTGAAGTTTTATGATGTGATTAGTAATTTTGACTTTAAAAAAATGTAGTGGATCAATTTATACACCTTAAGATCAGTGGGGGGTAAATTTATCATTTTTGTATTTAATGTAGATGATATATTACTTGCTTACAGTGATAAGGACATGTTGTATGAGACTGAGAGTTTTCTTTCACATAACTTTGAGATGAAAGACCTTAGTGAAGCCTCTTATGTAATAGGCATTGAGATCTATAGAGATAGATCTCAAGGGATCTTAGGACTATCCCAGAGAGCTTACATTGAAAAGATTCTCTCATGCATAACTGCTCTCCCAGTATTACCCTATTGTTAAGGTGACAAATTCATCTCACTACAATGCCCTAGAAATCAACTAGAGCTTGTGCAAATGGAGCAAGTTCCCTATGCATCTACAATAAGGAGTCTTATGTACGCTCAAGTATTTACTCGCCTAGACATAGTGTATGTTATTGGAATGCTTGGCCATTACCAAATAAATCCAAGAATGGGTCATTAGAAAGCAGCTAAGAAAGTGATGCGCTACTTATAAGGTACAAAAGATTTTATACTTACCTACAAGAGAACAAATAACCTCAAGGTTATTGGTTATTCTGATTATGATTACGCTGGGCGCATTGACACCAAGAAATCCACATCAGGTTATATTTTTATGCTCACTAGAGGACCCATCTCATGGAAGGGTGCAAAGCAGTCCATAACTACATCTTCCACTATGGAGGTAGAGTTCGTAGCATGTTATGAGGCAAGTTCTCATGGTCTATGGTTGAGGAACTTCATTATGGGAATTGAGGTAGTTGATAATATTTTGAGACCACTAAAAATTCACTGTGACAATCAAGCTGTTGTTTTCTTCTTGAAAAGCAACAAGTCAAGTGATGCATCCAAACACATTGACATTAAATATCTTATTGTGAGAGAAAGAGTTCAAAATCAAATTGTGTCCATTCCTCATATTAGTATGAAAGTCATGTCAACGGATCCCATGACGAAAGGCTTACCACCCAATCTCTTTCAAGAACATGTTGCTAGCATGGGTTTGGTTGATAGCCTTTAGTTTAGACCATGGTTTTGGACACATGATGTATTTTTTTATATTTTGCAATCACCTTATGTAATGGATTTTGAATTTATGGTTTGTTCCTTCTTGTTATATGTGCACATTTGAAACCTTTTGAAACATACAATTCTGTATGGACCTCATGAACATGTTTATACTATGGAACATTATTGTTCATGACTATTAAGCCATTAGATGTTGTGTTTAATATTTGCGCTAAGATAGTAACTGGAGAATGGTACTGTGGCATTGGCACATGGATACCGGCTTAAATTCTTTTCTATATAAATGTCAAACATGACCTTACTTAAGGGATGTAATCTATGCTTGATTATGTTGTGATAAGCCTCATGAATTAGATTGTTAATAGGACCTTTGGTCAAATGGAAGAATTGTTGGATTTGACGAAATCCAATCCAATCATGTGGCCTATCAGTTCTATTATTTAAGTAAATATATTATGGGAATATAGTAATAACATTCAATTGAGCTTCTAGAACCCATATCTTTAAACCTTGATGGACGGTTGAGATTTGATAACTCTAGGGTTGGTCCCATCACTCCCTCTATATAAGATCTTTTTTTGTGGAGAACGGCTATCGCATTATTATGCTTCTATTTCTTCCACAAAGTCACTGAGTGAAAAATACACATATATCTCAATTACTATAGAGGAGAGTGGTGAAGATCTATACCTAAAAGGAGACATCTTCTCTCTCATCAGAACAACAATGGCTTCTTTTGATTCGGGTACACTTTATTTATCAATTTAATGTTATGTTCATGTGATTGAAAGATCCTTTCGTCTCTAACACATCTATCTTTAACATTCCTTACATGAAATATAAATATCATCCAAGATTTTCAGTCTTTCTTGGTTTTGTCTTGAATACTCTCAAGATGGGTAAGTACGATATTGTAAACCCCAAGGGGTTGTTCAAATGATAAGTAAGTCCGTCCCTCTCGCTCAAGGCTTGGATTCAATCCATTTATCTTTCATGTGATAGGATGAAAATCCAGTTGTCTAATAATTCTCATAATGCACAGAAGCAATCGTGTGCATGAGGGCTAGTTTTTTTATGCTAAAGCCACTTTCAAATTTCGGCATCCACCCTAAACAAATAAACACTTGCACATCTAAAATCAACTATAAGCTGGCGAAGTCATTATGAGAAAACGATGACATTTGCAATTTTTACGATGTCTATGGATCAAAGGTGCCATTACGGAATTCCTAACCACCCACTCATCCATTTCATATTGTAACCAACCATAATTTTTCATGCATAATAACCTTTCTTCGAGCATGGCCGTAGCGCGTGCCTCGTCTCGAGTATAGTCATCGATGATAAAAGAACTCCATTTTTCTTTTAGGGATATGGTTTATTCATGTTCTAACGTGGGAAATGTCCAAATTTTCCGACAGCTTGATGCAATGTTTGGTTAGCTTAGGACTCGGTAGCGTGAATTTCAAAATCATTCTACTCAAAGAAATAAGCCTACTCACAATTGAGATTACAATTATCCTCCTCTCTAATATTCCTTTCATTTCTGGAGCTTCCTCATATTAACTCTTCTCTCTCAATCCAAAAATGGCAACAACACCATCAACTCAATGCCCGCACACGTATAATCATCGACCATAAAAGCACTTCAGTTTTCTTTTAGAGATATGGTTGATTTCATGTTCTAACGTGGGGAAATGTCCAACTTTCGACAGCTTGATGCCATGTATGGTTAGCTTTGGACGCGGTAGCGTGAACTTCAAAATCGTTCTACTCAAAGAGATAAACCTGCTCACAAATGAGATTACACCAGAAATGCAAAACCATGTTGCATGTCACTGTATGAATAGCTTCTCTCAGGGAGTTTTCCCTCACACGCCCTTTATCTTCCCCTCTAATATTCCCTTCATTTCTAGAGATTCCTCATATTAACACTTCTCTCTCCATCCAACAATGGCAACAACACCATCACTCAACGCCCTCACGCGTATAATCGTCGACGGTAAAAGCACTTCAGTTTTCTTTTAGGGATATGGTTGATTTATGTTCTAACGTGGGGAAATGTCCAAATTTTGGGACAGCTTGATGCCATGTTTGGTTAGCTTAGGACTCGGTTGCGTGAATTTCAAAATCATTTTATTCAAAGAAGTAAGCCTCCTCACAAATGAGATTACACCAACTATACAAAACCGTGTTGCATGTCTCTGTATAAATAGCCTCTCAGGGAGAATGCCCTCACACGCCCTCTTATCTTCCTCTCTAATATTCCTTTAATTTCTAGGGCTTCCTCATATTAACTCTTCTCTCTCCATCCAACAATGGCGACAACACCATCAACTCAACCACAAGACCCCCAACAATTTCCTGTTCCTCCTCCCCTCAAAGTCGACTGCGAGGGACAAGCCAAAGAAGCCCTCAAGCAAGCTCAGTGGCTCCACGCTGCTGTGCTGGGTGCGAATGAAGGCCTGCTCTCAATGGCATCGCTCATAATGGGTGTCGGCGCCGTCCACAAGGACGTCAAGACCATGGCAACAACTGGGGTGGCGGGGCTGATCGCCGGGGCATGTAGCAAGGCCATCGGGGAGCTCATATCAGTGTACTCACAGTACGACATCAAGGTGTCCCAGATCAAAAGAAAGGACAAGAATAGAGCCCTAGCAGCTGAAGAGAGGGATTCCAGCAAGGACAATCTACCCAGCCCATGGCAAGTAGCAGGGGCATCCACACTGGCCTTTGCGCTGGGGGCGCTGGTGCCACTCCTTGTGGCTGTTTTCATAAAGGACTACAGACTGCGGCTAGAGGTGGTGATAGTGGTGGTGAGCGTGGCCTTGGTCGGCTTTGGTGGACTGAGCGCAATGCTGGACAAAGCGCCAGTGGTGAAGTCGGCCTCTAGGGTGCTGCTTGGAGGGTGGTTGGCCATGTGCATGACCTTTGGTTTGACCAAGTTTATTAATGGTCCATAACTTGAGCATCGTATTTGTATTTCCTCGATGGTGATTGTAGTCTACACCGCACTCAGCTAATTGGGATATTATTTCATCTTACAACTTATACCAGACCTTTCTTCGCCACAGTTTTCAACATAAATAGTATGTTTGTACCTTTCCCTTTGATGACCTTACCCAGTATTAAACAATTTATCAACTGTTCTATAATCACCTATCTCTAACTTTCATTTTTATGACAGAAATATCTCTGTATAACATAATAATAAAGTTATGGAACTCAAAAACATTAAAAAAAAAATAATCAGGTGAATACAATTACATTAATGTTTGCAAAGTTAAGAAAAATAATTAAATTCAAATGTAAGTAAATGTAAACAGATTAATTGAGCAATATATAGAAAAAAACAAAACAATGGTAAACTTCGGGACTTGCAATGTCAGCACATCTTGCTAGCGTCGATTGATGGCTTCTCTTTTTGTTTGCCTATTTCACAATCGAAACTTTTGGTGGCTCTTCTAATGTTGAAATCTGAAGAGAGTGATGTTGAGGAATAGTGTCGTGGTTATATAAGAATAAAGAGAGTTAGATGCGGAAGTCTAAAGATGGGAAAATATCAATAGCGTCGGTGACGAAGGCTCCGTCTACAGAAGATTGTGACGGAGACCTTGTTGTCGGTCATTGGACCTATAAGGAACCAAGGGCATGTTATAAGCACATACAGACACCTGAAATTTTCTCCCCAAAAGTCTTATTTGCATTCCATGAATCCGCCTATAATTTAGCCCCCCTCTCTCAATAACAAGGAAAGTTATTGTGTATCCCATGAATTTTTGGCTTGTCTTGAAATAAGTGTAAGTGGAACTAGATTAAGAAAGGAATTAACTGGGACAAGGAAATGATGAGGGAGTGGTTTGATTGAAATTAGGGAGGGAGCTAGTGGAAATCTCGGTTAAAAAAGGAAGGGGAGGGAGGGAGGGAGAGAGACTGTTTCCACTTCATTAGCCTTGGGAAAAAATTTCCAGAAAATCATCCTCTCTCCTTCGAGTGTTTCTTGTTGTTTCCCTCACAAATTAACTCATGCACGTATAGAACTTCTTTGGGCGGGGAAAAAAAAAGGAACGTCAGTCAGCATGATATAGAACTTTCAACGGAGATAAAGACACCACAAGTACAATAACTTGGCGCTCACTTAAATTCTATAAACCAATTTGAGTGTCATACCATGTAAAAAAACCTCATTGGAATGTCACAATCTTCAATTGATCACTTCAGTGCCATAACATTTTTTAAAATGTTCATCAAAGTGCTAGAACTCTAATGTGCTGATGAATATTTTCAAAAAGTTATGACTATCAAGTAGGAGCGAGTGGTTCCGAGTTCCTAGCAGATTTCAAATGCTTGCTCGCTAGAACCTACCCTACATACTCTGGGATCTACCCTATCACAGGTTCTAGGGTCCGCTTACAAGGTACCTGAGAACCTTGCAATTTCAATTTGTTCTCCTTTTTTGTTTCCATATTTAGTTCAGCAAAATGAGAGTGAGCGTAACAACAAAAATGAAAGTATCTCATATTTCAATATCTATCTCTAATCTCAGAAAATGAATGAGCTTTAGAACCATGGACCAACTTGTCATGAATTGAACAATGCACGGTCCAAAGTTTCATAAGTTCCTTAAAAAAGTCGCGATATGTGCTTATATCCATCAAAAGTTTGGCAAACAGACATTGCCCAAATTTTCTCTGACATTTCCAATGACACAGAAATACAAAAAAGAACCAAATGCACGATTTTAGTGGGCAAACCTTAAAATGGTCCAAAGGCGACACCTTTCTTCCCCTGAAAGAGCTCGTCTAGAGAAAAAGAAAAAGGTTTTGTTTTTGCTGTTGCTGTTGCAGTTCAAATGCTGATAAGTTTCGCCAAAACGTTTTTGTTTCTCTCTCTCTCTCTCTCTCTCTCTCTCTCTCTCTCTCTCTCTTAGTCTCCCCCATTTTTCAACAAAGTCGATGCTTCAACAATGACCCTTGGAAACTAACTTGGATTAACCTACCTCGAAGTCTAAAATTCAGACAAAAGAAGGATGGCATAATCCGCGAGAAACTTCACATGCTCATGAAGGTTCTCATTACAGCGTCGTCGCCGAAAGCGAATCAGATTTTTTCTCCATCTTTTTTCAATAATTTTTTTGGTCGAAAATAATGATAAGCTAGAAGGACAGGAAAGAAATCAAAAGGGTGAGCACCCACCAGAAAATCTCATGAGCAGTCTAATCACCTGAAATCAAACGAACCAACAAATTAATATCAGCTTTAAATTAAAATTACTATAAACTAAACTGAAATAATTATTAGAAAGCCTCACCACATATAATAATTTCACTTCAACTCATATACTCTATTTATCTATGATATCCTCATTAAGACAATCCATACCTAAAAAGAAGACGAGATTAAATAAAACATTCATTCAAAAGATATACAAAGGAACTACAATCTCAATGCACTCTTCAATACTAATCGGCATACAAATAGCTCTTAACCAATCTTGAGTGCAAATCAAATTATCCACAACTTTATGAGTCAAAGAACATCGAAAGCCATCAAACACATGACCCAAAATACTAAAAGTCAACTCTAAAGCAATAGTAGTTTCGGGAATAGGCAAAACATCTGGAGCCATCAAAGATAAGATTTTATATTTTGAGACAGTAGTCTCCCACCACATCAAAAAGTCAAGATCAAGAGCCTCTACATCTTCATCTTCAAGATATCAATCAAGCTCAAATTTGTTGTCATTGTACACTTTTTTCTTCAAGAGCATAAAGGTTTTCGCCAAACTTGGATATCATACTTGTTGTTACCTTCATTACCATCAGCATTGGAACCACCACTACTAGCACTCAGACTTTAATCACAACAAGTTTGATTTCTTGAAGCAAGTGACTACTCATAAAATTTGGACAATTGTTCCAATGCGTTCTTCACCTTATCATACATCTTATTTATTCTCAATTCATCATCATATATTTTTCCATAATAGAAACTCACATAATGCAACTTCCTTGCAGTATCCAAGGCAACCACAATCAACAGTAGCATATTCACCTTATCTAAACTCCCATAATATTTGTCAAATTTTTTTTTATTTTCATACCCATACAACTCCAAGCTTAGGCTCTGAAGAATTCGCCGTGTCTTTCAAATACTTGTACAAAGCATATATCGCCTCGAAATAATCATTTGAAGTAACATATGAATTCCCTTATATTCGTTTAGCAGCTTCATAGAACTATTCTAGAAAATCCGAAAGAATAATGGCATTTTCCAATCATCATCTTTAGGAAGATCATGACCTGCGAAACACAAATCCACTTCTTCCATACTTTCAAAGGCATTTATGAACTTTATGGTAGTGTCTATCATGAGATAAGTGGAGTTCAATCTAGTAGTGATATCAAGACAAACCGAACCCTTGTGAGTGATCATTTTACTCTCAATACAAAATTGAAATGTTTGGGCTCTCATGGGAGAACTCCTCACATACTTAATCTTGTTTTAGACACGTGGAATAGATGCACCTATTATTGTCAAGCCATTTTTCACAATCAAGTTTAATATAAGCAGTGCACTTCATGTGTAAGACTTTATCACCTAAGATCAGTAATCATTCTCTTGAAAGTTTATCATTCAAATAATCAATTGCAATATTATTCAAATTAGCATTATCTACGGTGATTGTGGACACTTCTTTTTTTGTTCCCCACTCGTAAATGCATTTCTCCTACACTTCCCCAATCTCCTACCCTCGTGACTATGCATCATCACAAAATTGATGATTCTTTTAAGCAACTTCCACTTTTTATCAATAAAATGTGCAGTGAGACACCAAGAATTCATGTTTTGAATGGAACTCCATGTATCGGTTATTAGTGCGACATAGAATTACACTTATCAAAGTGTTGACACCCGAATTTTGGATAAATCCTTTAAGAAAAATTACATAAAAAAATTAGGGATTAACCTTAGTCTCTATAAAAAATAATTGAATCATTTCTCATATAGTTTGCATCTAGATTAATTTAATTTATCGTGCATTTACATATGCATTGAATCAAATCGGGTAAAGGAAAAAATCCCCCGTTCTTGCTAGTCACATATAAAATCTTCATTTTTCCAGGCTTTTGCATTGTGGAGAGGAAATACTGAATATTAATGCTAGGATTGGAATACAGTTTTCCCAGCAATGTGAGGTTACACAGTCTCAATTTGTTCTCAAGCCATTCCTCTGGTACATTAGCGATGAAATCCTTTGTCCATAGAGCATCGAGACTTCTACACAGGATAGCCAATGTAGCTCCTCATGAATTTCATTCTCCATTCTTTTGACAGCTATTAAATTGTAGGCACAAGTAATACGATGAGGATTGGCACTTTCAAGTTCTCGCAACCTAGGAAAATCTAGAAGAAGGGGAACCTCAAAGAAAGAGATGTTCCATAGTGAAGCTAACCAAAAAGGCATGCCGAAGGACAGGGACCCTACACTGCCATGGGCTGGTGAAATAACTCGAATTCCCATAAGGAGCCATTACACAACAATATGCATCCGAGATAACAGAAACCAGGTTTAGGATGGAGGGAGCTCTATAGATTCATGGAGCAAACAAGACTAGATATTGAGGTTCGTGAAAGTTTGGGGTAAACTCAAGTAGGATGGATGGGGGATTCTATGTCTGTTTATACTGGTGGGTGTTGCGACCCTCCCGAGATTTTCGGATCCCAGGGGAGTTAATGGATTGCTAGGCCTATTTTAAAATCTAGGCTTAGCTCGGGCCCTTCCAAGCCCATACCAAATCGCGTCAGGAAAATTTTTAAGTCGTGGTCGACCTTAGTGTGGTCGAGTGACATGTGATTAGTGTGCATGCCATCAGAGTCGCCACCAATCATTTATTAGAGGGTATGATTGGAAACCCTATCAAACGATTGGGAGAGGTCGTTCAATTCTGCGAAAACCAGAAATCTAGATTCGGTGACTTAGTTACACAATATTTCTATTGACGCCCTTTCGGTACCTAAGTTGAGTGATTTCCTAATCTAGAGGGTTCAAGCGGGCGTCTTCTGGATGAGGTGAGTCCTAAAGATCTAAGGGGTTCATGCGAATGGGAAAACTAGCCTATCAATCACAAACATGAAGGATAATCGCGCAATCAAGAAACTGAGGATTCACATCAGATCAATTCAAGACAAGTCCAAAACAGCCTAGCAGGAGTCTCAGGACCCTAGGAAAGATGCCAACTAAAATCATCTAGACGTGATTTAAAAAAAATTTTGGGTCAAGTAGACCGAAGGGCAAAATGGTAAATTTCCCAAGGCTCGGGAGGTCAGGGACGTGGAAGTTGGGCGAACCAATGATGAATGTAGTGCTTCCCTAATTTTCACGATTTTTTAGAAATTTTTCTGGATTTTTTCGAAATTTTTTGAAATTTTTTTGTTGACTTTCTAAGGACTTTTTTTTTGGGACATTTTTTGGGAATTTTGCGGACTGTTTTCAGTATTTTCCTATTTTTTATTTTTAGGATTTTTTCGCAGAATTTTTGTGACTTTTATTTATTTTATTATTTTTTTTTCTCTCCTTTATTTTTCCATAATTCTTGAAAATCTTCTAATCTTGTTTTTCTTTATTTTTTTTATTTTTTTTTTTTTTTTATTTTTATTTACTCATTTCAATTTATTAAAATTTCCCCTTATTTTTTTGAATTTTTTTTTTTTCTGAATGAATTTTTTATTTTTTATTTTTTTATGGACTTTATGATTTTTATGAATTTTTATTTATTTTCTATTTTTATTTTTATTTATTTTTTATATGTTTTTTTATGTTCTCACTTTTTCTAAGTTTTTGACTTTTTCTAAGATTTTTCTAAATTTTTATGATTTTCCCTGATTTTTTTGATTTTTGTGTTTATCTGTCATATATTTTTTTTATGTTTATTTATTTATTTATTATTATTATTATATATTTTATTCCCCAGACTAGGTCGGGTTGACCCAGGCGCCACTCGACTCGAGAACCCGTACCTAAACCCTAAACCAAAACGAACGCCGTATTGATTTTATTAGTTTCCATATTTCTGTTTTATTTTTTATTGATTTTTCTGGGTGTTTTTGTAATTATTATTGTATTATTATTTATTATTTATTACGCGGGCGGGCGGATGGACCCGGCCCAAAGCCCCCAAGCAGCCTAGCCCATACCACTAAACATCGCAGTTTTCAGCCATTTTTTGAATTTCAAGATTTTAGATTTTTTTTATTTTTATTTTCTATACAACACTTCTCTTCGCACTGAGAAGTGTCCTAAACATCTATAGCTTAAGACTCACCACGTGGCTAGTCCCCTCTTGCCCCCTGCTGCACTTGCCGTATCCGTCCCCGCAATCTGACGGAGTTCGTCAGAATCTCACCCCAAAGGGAACTTATGACTGAGGTTAAACCTGACCATGAGACTAAGTCTCCACCGTCCGATCCACTCTTATTATTTGTTCGATTTTTTATATTCATTATTATTTACTTATTTTTCTTTATTAGAACAGTCGTGCTGACTAAGCACCCACGTGGGCCTTGTGACCTCGCGTCAAGAGTGCTGGAACTTTCCGCGCCTGCTAACTGTGACATCGTGTCTTCTCTCACTCAATAATTCTGGACGGATGGAGTTGACTACGACGGCGACAGATAACTGACATGGTGTCGAAACCCATCTATAAGAGCCCGATGGGACCTGTTTCTGACCCTAATCGACTTACCTCATCCAGCCTCCAGAAGAGCACACAACCATACTCCAGAACAACAGTTCTACTATAGAACCGTGAGAATCTACTCAGGCTACGAGAAGAAAAAGGATTACTCGAGAGCTAACACGCAGTCCAGCTAGGCACTAACTCTCCAAATCCGACTTCAACACGCAGACCATAGACCATTTCGGAATTCCATCCAAGTGCATCACGAACGTGAGAGCTCAGGAGATCACATTGAGTTAAGCTAGGCGCTAGGTTGCCAAATTCCTGGCGAGGTGCGACATAGTCGCGAGGTTTGGAAGTTTGGACTCAACGGAATGCATGCGAAACCCAGGGCAGAGGAGTAGGGGGAAAGTCAGTGATGTCCGGGAGCAAAACGCACGGGGATGAATATTGAAGAATAAAGGCAAATGAGTGATCACCATGGATGCATAGAAGTGAGCTTGAGAATGCAGGCAAATTACCTTTCTGACGATCCACAGACTCTCGAATTGGTGTGCTGCACAATGGACTCAACGACCTGAGCACTCGGACCCAAGCTCCCTGAAAGCAATTTTCAGCCTTGATTTGCTCTAGATCGTTCGGGCTGAAGCGATCACAATGCCAAAACTTCAAACCCAGCAACAGCCTCCAAACGCTGGTTCACATTTCTCCCTTTTCTTTTGTCCACGCGTGTTCCCATTTTATACACACCAAGCCCAAATCTTTGTTTGTTGCGGATTTCTCGGATTTGCCACCAAAGGAATTCACACCAGAAAATTTTTAACAAATCTGTTTTTCGAGTGGGCATTTTACCAATCTCAGTTGTGCACGGAGATTCACGTGCAAATTGGTTCAAACCGGCCGCCGGCGATGGAGAGGATTCCGTTCTAGGCTCGTTGGACTTGTCCATGAGCATAATTCGGAAACGCGAGAAGCACTTAATGTTGGAGCTTGCATCAACGCCAGCTCGTGAGCGGAGAAGAAGGACTAGAGTGTTGTCCTGTGTTTATCAAGTCAATTGGGTTTGACGGTTCGGTCAACCCGCCACCATCCACGGGTGGGCCCACACAATTCGGAGTAAAATAAAATAAAATTAACCACACAGAAGATTTATTTATTTTTTTGGTTATATAGAATTTTCCAAAATGATGTCAAAAAGGGAATTTGGGGGAGAATATGAATGACTTTTGCCTACTAAGACAATGATTTTTATCTCGAATATTTCAAGGATATTCCGCTTCATAAAACAAATACCCATAATTATTTAAATTTGACCCGTAGGACCACTCATTTGGGGGCATTCCTGTGAGGCTTTTGGACAGATTGTAATTTGAAAAAATAGAATCTCTCTCTTTGCCTCCTCCGCCAAGTTGACACCTGGACGTAGTGCGGAAGGACAGCGACATGAGAAACAGACATGAGGACTGTAGAATGCACCCTATTACTTTTTTTTTCAAAATTAAAATTCTCTTAGTCCAAAAAAGGCCCACCATTGAAATTGCGAAGGTCTCTGTCCAAAATGGGGTGGGGTCCTCGGCTTTGTATCTTTCGTGTGGTTTCAAATATTTTTATTTTAAAATTTGTGTGTCTGTTTCTTCTTTTTTTTTTTGTAGTGTTTTTCTTGTTTTTTTATCGCGGAATGCTTTTTGTTTTGTTTTTTTTTTTTTTTTTTTTTTTGATTTTTTTTTTTTATTTTTTTTGTTTTGTTTTTTTTTTTTTTTTTTTGTTTTCTTTTTTTTTTGTTTTTTTTTTTTTCTAATGTTGAGCTCATTTTTTATCCATATCCACCTTTTTTTGTTTTTTTTTTTTGTTTTTTTTTGAGTTTGTGTTTTGATCTTTATTTTTTTTTTTTTTTTTTTTTTTTGATATGATCTTCATATTTTTTATTTTTTGTGTTTTTTTCGTTTTTTTTTTTTGTTTTGTTTTTTTTTTTGTTGTTTTTTGATGAAATTTTTTTTTTGTTGTCATTTTTTTTTTTTTTTATTTTTATTTTTTTTTTTCCCATTTTTTTTTGATTTTTTTGTGTTTTTTTTTGATTTTTTTTGTTGTTTTGAATTTTTTTTGTTGTTTTTTTTTTGATCGCTTGTTTTTTTTTGTTTTGGAATTTTTTTGTTTTTTTGGAAAAATTTCGAGGGGAGCATCCGGGGGGAGAAAATCATTTTCTTAGTAGAAGTCATTCCCCCAAATTCAATTTTGACATTCAATTTTGGAAAATTTAAACAAAATTGGGGTTAATTGTTTTAGTTTTAATCAATTGGTCAACCGGCGTCGGGTTGACCCGGACCCGGTCACAACCCAATTGACTTGATGAACACAGGCCAACTCTAGTCTTCTTTCCTCTCACGAGACTGGCGTTGATGCAAGACTTCAAACCAAGGCGTCTCGATGCCGAAATTATGCTCATCGGAAAGTCAACGAGCTAGCGGAATTCCTCTCCATCGCGGACGCCGTTTGAACCAATTTTGCACCCCGTGACTCTCACGTATGCAAACTGAGATTGGTAAATATGCCCACCGCCGAAAACAGATTTTAAAAATTTTTCTGGTCGTGAACTATTTCCTTTTGGTGCAAATCGACGAGAAATCCCAACAACAAGATTTGGGGCTTGGTGTGTAAAATGGAACCACGCAGGACAAAAAAAAAGGAGAAAGGGAAAGCGTTGGAAGGCTGTTGCTGGAGTTTGAAGTTGGATTGTGATCGCTCAGACGAACGATTAGAGCAAATCAAGGCTGAAAATTTGCTTCAGGGAGCTTGGTCCAGTGACTCAGGAGTCCATTGCACCCAATTCGAAGAGGCTCTGTGGATCGTCAGAAAGGAATTGCATTCTCAAGCATCACTTCTATGCATCCATGGTCGAATCATCTCATTTGCCCTTTTATTCTCAATTTCTCCCGTGCGTTTTGCTCCCTGGACATCACTGACTTTCCACCTACTCCTCTGCCCCTGGTTTCGCATGCATCCGTTGAGCCAAACTTCCAAACCTGCGACTATGTCGCCCTTCGGCAGGAAAATTTGGCAACCTAGACGCTAATCTGAACTCAAGGTGAGTCTCCTGAGCTCGCACTCGTGATGCACGTGGATGGAATTGAATGGCTATGGTCTGTGTTGGTTCCGATTGAATTAGCCATAGCTGAGACTGTGTTAGCTTCGATTAATCCGTTTTAGCGGTAGATCCCGTTATAATTTTTTGTTTGGTCTGGAGTCGATGAGGAGTCGATTAGGGTCAGAAACAGTCCAATCGGTTAGGTTTCACCGTCAGATCTTCGCCGTCGTGTCACAGCCATCCGTCCAGAATTAGTTAAGTGAAGAAGACGATGCCACAGTTAGCAGGCACGTCAAGCACTCTGACCGGGCAAAGGCCACGTGGGTGTTTAGGTCAGCACGACTGTTAAAATTAAAAAAAAATAAGTAAAATAATAAATGAATAAGAAAAAATGGACAAATAATAAGAGTGATCGGACGGTGGAGGACTTTAGTCTCAGGTTTAACCTCATGTCATAGATTCCTTTGGTAGGATTCGGTACGACGTGGACTAGCCCGTGGGGTGAGTCTGAATCCATAAGATTAGGATTTAGGCGAGACAGTAACAAAAATTAAAAATAAAAAAAAACTAAAATCTTGAAAATTCAAAAAATGGACTGAAATGCGATGTTTAGTGTTCGGGCTAGGTGCTTGGGCTTTGGGCCGGGTCCATCCGACCCGGCCCGCGTCAATAAATAATAAAATAAATAAATAAAATTAACAAAAAACCCAGAAAAACTCAAATAAAAAATGAAAAAAAAAAAAAATGGAGGAGGACAACTAATAAAAAATCAATATCGGCGGTTTGTGATTTAGGGTTTTAGTACGGTTCTCGAGGTCGAGTGGGCCAGGGTCAACCGACCTAGTCTGGGGAATAAAATATAATAATACTAATATAAATAAAATAAATCAAAAAAAATATGACAGAAAAACAACAAAAATACAAAAAAATCAGGGCAAAATCATAAAAAATTTTAGAAAATCTTAGAAAAGTCAAACAAAATTAGAAATAGTGAGAAATAAAATTACATATAAAAAAATAACTAAAAAATAAAAAAATAGGAAAATAAATAAAAAAATTCATAAAAAATCATAAAAGTCCAAAAAAAATAAAAAGATAAAAAAGCAATCAGGAAAATAAAAAAAAAGTCAAAAAATAAGGGGAAATTTTAAATAAATGAATGGACGTAAATAAAAATAAAAAAAATAAAAAAAAAAGATAGAAGATTTCAAGAATTATGGAAAAATAAAGGAAAATAAGCAAAAAAAATAATTAAAATAATAAAAAGTCACAAAAATTAGGAAAAATCTAAAAAATAAAAAAATAGAAAAATACTGAAAAAGTCAAAAATTCCCAAAAAATGTCCCCCAAAAAAAAAAAAGAAAAGTCCTTAGAAAATCACAAAAAATTTCAAAAAATTTGAAAAAAAGCAGAAAAATTTCTAAAAAAATCGTGAAAACGTAGGGAAGCACTACAATCAATTGGTTCGACCCAAACCTTCAGTCCACGACCAGA
>JAGVVM010008799.1:0-13051 GCA_019149425.1 Psidium friedrichsthalianum
TGTTGGGCCTTCAGAGTCTCTAATAGATACTGAGTCTGGCAAATTGTGTCTGAACATACTTCAAATTCAGATTACAATGAATGCCTCTGAATTACTTCAGAATTTAAGTAACGACTTGTTGTGTTTGATTTTTTTTTTTATTTCTTCTGAGGATCTTACTTAAGCGATCACATAAATCTTCTACAGCCCCAATGAGGTATTCAATATGCAGTTTCCTTATCTTAACGGAACTCTTTTCTTCCTTTTCTCTGAGACTTTAGAGACACGCTCTTCCTTCTAACATATTCAAGGTAGTTCCTCTTTCATCTGAACCCTTTTACTTCTACAGACTCAGAAGTAGATACATGAACATCTCTCTCATGAATCTGAACATCAGATCTGGATCCATATGAGGCTTCTTTTCACAAACTTTCTCTTCAAAAGCAAATTTCAAATATCTTACTTAATTCCCAATTGAAAAGGAAAGTTTGTTCAGAAGGTCAAAACATGCACAGAGCATACAAACTCCTCCACAATCTCCCCCTTTTTGGATGATGACAATACACTTCCTCAATACATAAGCCATTATTAAATTGAATTTTGTTACAAAAAATAATATTAATGTTGGAAAAATATGGTTCTTTATCTTCATTTGTTTTTTAAAGATGAAATGAATCGGTTAGCTTGGTTTGCGTATTCTTGGCGCATGAGGAATATGCATACCATCTTCTTTTGTTCCATCTAAGCACACTATGCAAATCAAAGTCTCTTCTGTCCCATACCTGTGTTGGTTCACCCCTGCAAATATACCGTTCACCCTGCAAATGGAAACTTCTCCCCCTTTTTGTCATCACAAAGATAACCATGCGAAGTAGAAGGAGGGATAAAAGGAATCACACCACGCGAGTTCATACATATTCAAACCATAACACAGAAAACAATCAGTTTTAAACAGACTTTGATGGTTTTTTTGGGGAGAAGATGGAATATCAGTCTGCTTTTGTCTGTCTTCTAGAGGATTTCTGCAGGTTTTTTTCCCCATTGGACCACACGAACCTCATATCCTTGACAGGTCGACTGGTGGTGGCAATTGTGCTGCTAATCTTCCATCGCGGCACCCCCAAACTGTGTTACGAAGCCGACATGCGACAGACTCACTTTCAGATCACAAGCACATCGCCTTCAATCCCTATCCTCAGAACTCTTCCCAACCCCTCTCTGTTCCACACCAGATCCATCACCCCAAAACCCACCCCCCACAAACCCTCTCCACGAACCTCATCTCCAACCGCCCTTAGTAACCGTGTGACAATGCAAACTTCCAATCTCTGAAATCTCTCGTGAGCGCCACAGATTTTCGTGTGAATTTCCAGTACTCTTAGACAATGTCCATCTAATGTTTGCACCAGCTGCGATAGGAGTCCTCGTCTTGCCGCGAACTCACTGGCTGCCATTCATGTGCGACGCTCTCAGCTGGGCGCTTCCGGTTCCCTTCCTCGCATCATCACAGAGCGGCAAACTGACGCTTTTCTCCAACGACTACAGGTATCTCCCTCCCTCCCAAACAACACCCCATTTGTGACCATTTACATACAGCAAGTTGCGGTTTCTGCTACTGAACCCGATCACCCCTCACTGCTCGCCTTCAGTCCTAGACTAAGAACCACAAACACGGCGCGCTCCATCTCCTCCCTGAAACTTCTTCCTTCACAGATATTCGACCTCTCACTAGAGCAACCAATCCTCGGCATTTCTTCATAGTGACGAACACACACATTATTACATCTCATTCTCAGAATATGTCCGAACACCATATGATTATCCCACCAATTTTTCATGAAACATGGAGAACACAGCCCTAGCGACACTACTGAACTCAAACCCACACTGCCTCTCTTATTCAACGATACAGGCACAAGTGTCCCTACACTATCACCTGCTGTCTGGCGCTTCTTCTTCTTCCACCACTTCTTCCTCCACCGTATGTATATTTCTGCTTCCATTCCCCTCTCACATGGCTTAAGCCTTCAGATGCTCATTCTTGCAAACTATTTCCCACCCTTGCACTCCAATAACAGAGTCTGCTCTCTGACTCCTTCCATCTGGTCACTTGATTCCTTCCTTCTCTTTCCCCGTGGAAATTCTTCTATCCGATCCCTCCCTGCTCATCACGCACATAGCCTCCTTACTCCATCCCTTGCTCCCGTCCTTTCGCGCGTCAATGTGCCTCCTTGTGCACACACTCTTCTCTCCCACCTTCTAACTTAACCTTCTTGGGTAAGCACGCACGTTCGGCAAGCTCTTCTCATACCAATCAACTCACTCAGCACATTAGAACTCTCTCTGTGTTCCGTCTAAATATTGCTCCTGCTCTCGCCATCTCTTCACTCTGTCTCTTTCTCACTACTTCTAACAACAACTGCTTCCCTAGTTCGCAATCACCTCTGCTCATCTCCCTTACTCATATCCTCACCCATCCTCTACCCACTCCTCCCTCTCCTTCTCGCTCCTATCCTTCCACTACCCTCCTTCCATACGTACATCAACTTACCTATTCCTTCATACAACGACGAATCCATCCCCAATCTGTGACAAACAGACCATTCCTTCTATCCATCCTTCTCTTGCACCAATGCGCGTGTCTTTCCTACCCTTCTCCGTGACCCCCGAACGCTATCCTCAACCCCCTGTTCAGCAATTCTATCACTCAAGTAATCCATAACTCTCACCTGCCAGCTTTCGACCTCCACACTCCCTTCAGTGACTAGCCGCCCTCTTGCAGCGTCACGCCTCCTTACACAAGGTGGCAAACTCTTCATAGGCGCTAGCGTCCATGCACCGACATTCATCTGCAATGGCGAAACAATCCTAACTTCCTCTGTCTCCCTTTTCCCCCCCTTTCTAACAACAACAACGATGCGCGGGAGGCAGCGAGGAACACAACACGAACATGAGAGATTATGATTTTTCCCTTGCACACACTGTCATACTGCATATGTACAGAACAGTGCATAAGCAAAAAAGGGCAGTTTGCCCTATGCAGGACTGATTCAGATGATCCTCAACCACCATAAGATTCCACCCTTTAAAGAGCTAACTCAAGAGCGCAGCAAGATTATCACTGCAGGTGAGAGTATGATACTGAAAATGGGTTTTAAACAAGTGGATGGAGAATGGTATAACAGGAACAAAGAAAAGGTTCTGGTTGAGTTAGAATCTGAACAGGTGAAAGGTCGGCAAAGAGAAGAAAGACCATGGCCAAGAAGGGAAAAGAAGTCGTTGTCCAGAGTGAATCTTCTTCTGAAGAATAGAAGTGATGTCGATGGAAGAGGATGAAGAAACAGAAGAAGGAGAAGGAGTAGAAGAGAAGGAAACAGAGGATGCAGAACAGGAAGAAGAAGAGAAAGAGACAGAGAAGAAGGCAGAGCAGGAGCAAATAGAAGAACAGAAAGTCTCATCTGAGGATGATGAGAAAACTCCAACTGCCTTACCCAAGAAAAGTGAGAAGGTGGAAGAAGAGGTCAAGGACGATGACCAAAGCAAGGATGGACAAGAGCATGCTGATGAGCAGGAGGCTCTTATAGATCAGGGCCTACCTGAGACTCATGATCAAGAAGAATGTCCGGAAAAGAAGGAAGAACAAGCTGACCATGAAGCATCAGAAGCAGAGCTCTGTTATGATGCAAGAAATAGTCAAAATAGCATCTGAAGCAGCCACTGTTCAGATGGAAGAAGCAGAAGAACAACTGGGAGAAAAGGAAGAAGAAGAAGCCAAGACAGCAGCTGAAGTAGACACTGTCCTGATAAAAGAAGCAGTTGTTGATTCAAGTGCAGGCTTGTCTCCAGTTCAGAAAAAGGATAATCATCTGGTCGAACAACAGAATGAAGAAAATGTTTCGCACTCTGAAGAAATTCAGATTGTTGCTCAGGAAGTCCAATCTGCTGAAGAAGAAGTTCAGATGAAGACCTTTGTTTCATCAGACAAGGCACAGGAGACTTCAGACAAAACCCCTTCTAAAATTCAGGGGGAGGTTAGTCTTGAGAAGGTCTTTGCCCTGATCAAAGAAACAACCCAGCTAGAAGCTCAGAATCAGCCATCTTCTGCAAGTACACTCCATCCAGTGCAAACTTAGATGACATTTTCAAGGAGCTACTGGAAACAAAATCTTCTCACGAGAAGATTCAGAAGGAAGTTGATCACTTCAAGGCTGAGATGATTCAGAGGATGGATCTGTTGGAACAGAAGGTTGAGAAGAGGATGAATAGATTTGAAGCGATGCTTGACAAGTACTGTCTCCTTTTCTGTGCTGAAATAGCAGGTCTCTCTTCTTACACTTTGGTCCGCGATGAAAGAAGCAGCAAAATTGCACCACCAGTCGACCCTGTCAAGGATTATGAGGTTCTTGTTGGTCCATGGGAAAAACCTGCAGAATCCTCTAAGAAGACAGACAAAAAGCAGACTGATATTCCATCTTCTTCCCCCAAAAAACCATCAAAGGTCTGTTTAAAACTGATTGTTTCTGTGTTATGGTTTGAATATGTATGAAAACTCGCTTGTTATCCTTTTTATTCCTCCTTCTACTCGCATGGTTATCTTTTGTTGATGACAAAAAGGGGGAGAAGTTTATTTGCAGGGTGAACGGTATATTTGCAGGGTGAACAACACATGGTATGGTGAACAGAAGGACTTTTGTATTTGCATATTGTGCAGATGGACAAAGAAGATTATGCATCTGTCCTCATGCGCCAAGACATACGCAAACCAAGCTAACCGATTCATTTCATCCTTTAAACACAAATGAAAAGAACCATATTTTTTCCACATTATCTTATTTTTTGTAACAACATTCATTTAATAATGCTTATATTGAGGAAGTTTTGTCATCATCAAAAAGGGGAGATTGTTGAGGAAGTTGTCTCTCTGAATGTTTTGACTCTGACAAAACTTTCCTTTTCAATTGTGGAATTAAGTTAATATATTGAAATTGCTTTTGCAGAGATAAGTTTGTGAAAAGAAGCTCATATGGATCCAGATCTGATGTTCAGATTCAACGAGAGAGATGTCATGTATCTACTTCTGAGTCTGTAGAAGTAAAAGTGTTCAGATGAAAGAGGAACTACCTCTGAATATGTTAGAAGGAAGAGCGTTGTCTCTAAAGTCTTCAGAAGAAGAAAAAGAGTTCCGCTTAAAGACTTCAAGGAAACTGCATCTGAATACCTATGGGCTAGAAGATTTATGTGACGCATAAGTAAGGATCCTCCAGAAGCAAAAGTCGTATACTTAATTCTGAAGTAATTCAGAGGAACTTCAGTTGTAATCTGACTTTGAAGTATGTTCAGACACAATTTCAGACTCAGTCTTATTAGAGACTCTGAAGGCCCACGTATGGCAGGTTTCCCGAGATGGCTAGGATATCTATGGAAGTTTGTGTGATTTGATTGACCGGATTCTTGTCTCATCAAATCAGGCGAATATCTACAGTTAAATGACACCTTCCATATACAAAGAATATGAAGATTGGATTGACTCTACTTATGGAAAGCTGAAGTCTCAGTTGTATGGGCGACTGACTCTGAAGCGTTCAAACTCTGCTACAACGGCTAGAAGATCTTCTCTGATACAGTCTCCGTTAATCAAGGTTGATGACGATCAATCTATGATTGAGGAGCGATCCTTGGGACACCTTGACCAACGGTTAGTTCAAGGTTAGAGGAGTATAAAAGATGATCAACGAAGACGATTGGCTCAGGGGACAAACAAAAATTCAAAGCTTTGAGCGATTCAAACTTGCGTTTATTCTTTTGTACACGAGAGACACCACTTACATGTGTTGAGAGGCTGTTGTGTGAGAAGCATACAGATTCTTGTAATCCTCAATTATATATAGTGGAAATCAGCCTATCGGCTGTCAGCGTGGGAGAGTGGACGTAGGCTTGATATAAGCCGAACCACTATAATTATTGTGTGCAAGTTTCTCTATCTCTTAACTCTGATCTTTGTGTTTCGCATGCCAGCATTAACACTCAGAATTTGCTTGCTCGGCATATTTGCATTCAGACTCAAAATTTGCTTACTGTTAGGATCTCTAATTTCACTTGTTCAGATTTTGATTCTGCATACATTTTGATTTGATTATTAATTCCGCATCATATCATTAAAATATCTTTAAATCACCTATTCACCCCCCTCTAGGTGATATTGCTGACTCAACAGCTCTTACTGAGGAAATGAACTAAGCGAGGCCATTTCAAGTTGTGGAGAGAGGATATGGCAATGTCTTTCCTTGTTCATGTTTCTATCAAGAGGTTTTGTATAATTAGATGGTTCTTGTTCCTTGTGGCCTTATTCCAAAACATCAAAGGAAACTTGTCAGCTTCCAATTATTTGATCGGCCTTGGGAGCTATGATGTAACAGGGCCTGCTGTAGATGTAACTATGATGGGATATTCTACCATGAGACCAAATTGCATCAGGAGTCCATTTTAGATTGTGGGCTCGGACTTTTATTGTTGCAGAACCTCAAGATAATCATGTAGCATTTGTAAATCTTGATGCATGCATGGCTTCACAAATTGTGACTATTAAAGTACTCAAGAGATTAAAAAGCAAGATATAGGAATCTTTATACTGAACAGAATATTGCAATTAGTGGAATTCACACTCATGCTAGACCAGGAGGTATCTCTAATATAATATATATATATATATATATATATATATATATATATATATATATAGTGAACATCACTTGGATTTGTAAGGCAGTCATTCGATACTCTTGTTGATGGGATGAGAAAAGCATTATACAAGCTCATGAAAATCTTCGATCAAAGAGTATTTTGTCAATAGAGATAAATTACTGGAAGCTGTTTGAACGTAAGTATAAAGTTCTAATCTTCACTCAGTGGACAAAAATTCTCAATAAAGGATATGAAATCTGTCGAATAGATGGCCATCATTGCTCATCATTATTTATCATCACCAGTGGCCCAAGAACAATAGCATTTTCGGGGGAAAAAGGTGGAAAAGGAAAGAGGCACTCACGGCCTCTTTCTCTCGGCCACCGAAAGAGAAATGATGAAAAGGGGGGACTTCAACCTTTTCTCGGGGAGAGGTGCTCTCCTGGGGGCACGGGGTGGAGTGGATACACCCAAAAAAAAAAAAAAGAGGGCAAAGAAGGAGACGGAATGAAGCCATGGAGACCGTTCTATATCGCATCGACATTGGCGGAGTTGAGAAGAATGGCAGAGGAGATCCAGTGGAGGGAGGACTTTCCTCAACTTCAGTTCGAAGCAGCTTGGGTACTAACCAACACTGCTTTCCGGTACATCTGAAAATACCAAGGCTCTTTGGGCTCTGGGAAATGTGGCTGGCGATTCTCCCAAATGTCGTGACCTTGTTCTTTCAAATGATGCTTTACTTCCATTGCTGGCACAATTGAATGAGAACGTGAAGCTTTCTATGCTGAGAAATACCACCTGGACACTTGCTAACTATTGTAGAGGGAAGTCATAACCACCTTTTGAGCAGGTTAAGCCTGCACTTCCAGCCCTTGCACATCTTATCCATTCAAACTAATGAAGAGGTTTTGACGGATGCTTATTGGGCTCTGTCATACTTTTTCTGATGGCACTAATAATAAAATTCATGCCATGGTTGAAGCTGGTGTATGTCCTCGTCTTGTGGAACTACTGCTTCACCCATCTCTATCTGTTCTTATTCCTATACTTCGCACAGTTGGAGATATCGTCACTGGAGATGATTTGCAAATCCAGCGTGTCATTGACCATCAAGCACTCCCCTACCTTCTGAACCTGTTGACTGGTTATTATAAGAAAGAGCATTAAGAAAGAAGCTTGCTAGACCATCTCAAATATTATAGCTGGTAATAAGGAACATATACAGGCTATCATCGAGGCTATTATTATTTATCCAATGGTATAACTACTTCAAACTGCTGAATTTGATATAAAGATGGAGGCTGCATGGCAATCTCAAATGTCACATCTGGTGGTTCTCACGAATAAATCAAGTTCATAGTACGTCAAGGATGTGTCAAGCCCTTATGTGATCTTCTCATCTGTCCTAATCTGAGGATTGTGACAGTTTGCCCTAGAGGGTGTTTATAGAAAGGGTCGTTTCGTAGAACGTTCTTTTGAGCTGAATGTTGCTAAGAGAGACACTCAGTCTGAAATTTGTTGGGTTTCTCTCAAAAATGGTTGTGTTGAGTGGGTCTCTGACACAGATCCTAATACCTATTGCTACCTTGATTGGCATTGGCTTTGCTCTACTTCAGTGGCTGGTGGTCTCCAAGGTGAAGGTCTCGACTGATTATGGCAAGAAAGATGGGTATAAGAATGCAAGCAATGACGAAACCGACATATGCCGCAATTGTATAGTATGCCAAGAATGCCAAGAATGGGAGCCCGCTCTTGTGTTTGTTCCCACGAGAAAGCATGTCCGACTTACTGAACTGGACTTGATGATTTATTCGAGTGCAGAAGGTGGGGAGAATCCTGCATTTTACTATGCTCCTTTGAGATGTAGAGACTTGCATTGACAGCGTTAGTGAAGAAAAGTTGAGGACACCTTGCGACATGGGGTTGGCTATTTGCGTGAGGGGTGTCTAGTCTTGACCAATAGGTGGTCACAAAGCTCTTTGAAGCTGGTAGTTCGTGTCATGAGCATTCTGTGGCGGCAGAGTTTTTCCAGCTGCCCATTGAAGAGCAAAGATGAAGCGATGGAAAGGTCGAAAGAAAGAGACTCAAACGATGAAGATCTAGCGATAAATTAAAGCTAAGTACTCTATTTACTCTCTGGCTTTGGGTACAAATTAGCTCAAATTCTCTACACTGATCCTTTCGTTATGTTTTATCTTAAGCAGTAACTTCATATCAACGGTGAATCCTACGGAAGCGTAAAACTGGCGCTAGACAAGCCCCTAAGCGCGCAACGAATTTCTTAGTTAATTTGTCTTCGAGCTTTGGCTCGAATTGCCGAATTAATTTGTTGTATCTTTAGTTTAAAAGATCCGAACCTCAGATTGCGGTAGGCTCTGCCCCCTACTTGAAGGTGTAAAGATCTCATATATTCCATCTTTTGTATTTTAATTTCCATACCATCAAACCCCAAATTGGTAGGCTGAGCCACCTGCTGGAGGTTCTTTATTTATTGCTTTCTATATTCTATTTTTTGCAGTTTAATTTTCATATTATCAAACCCCAGAATCAGTGGATCGAGCTACCTGCTAGAGGTTCTTATTTACTACTTTTTGTATTCTATTTTCTGCAGTTTAATTTTCATATTATCAAACCTTAGAATTGGTGGGGCAGACCACCTGCTGGAGGTTCTTTATTTACTGCTTTCTGTACTCTATTTTATGCGTTTTGGTTTCACATTATCAAACTCAAAATCGATAGGCTGAGCCACCTGTTGGAGATCGTAACACTGCACAGAAGTTATAGCTCACTCCTTCTTTCGGCTTCAGGGAATTTTAATACTTATCTTTATATACTACTTTTTATATCGCATCTTTTAATATTGTGTTTATATTCAGAATATTTTGCATCGTCAGACTTTTTAATTCGAAAATACCAAAAAAAATCATTCATGTGCATTTCATATAGTATAGCTCATGCATACTTTGCCATGCCGCATATGTATTCATAATTGTAATTTTATTATTTTTCATTCCGAATTCCAGATTGCGGTTGGCTCTGCCTAATACTTGGTGGTGTAAAGATTTCATGTATTCTGTTAATTGGTTTTGTGATACGTATGTCGTATTCGTATGTTACGTACGCATGTCACATACGTACGTCGTTACTCACATATACACGTATGCATATCATATTCGCATGTCACGTACATACGTTGTATTTGTATTATCATTAATTCATGCATATTCATCCAAAAAAATTCAAAAGAAAAAAATTTCAAAATTAGGAAACGGGCCATTTCGACTGGCCAATCCTGTTTTGGTAATTTTCCTTCCTAATCTTTTCAAAAATGACGATTTTTCCCTTTATAGGCAATTGTCTTGAAAAATTCTAGAAAATTTAGAAAAATCACAAAAATTAGGAAACGGGCCATTTCGTCTGGCCAATCCTATTTTGATGATTTTTTCGTATGTCGCGTCTGCATGTCTGCGTTTATATGTCGCATCCGCATGTCTGTGTTCGCGTGCTGTATTTGTATATCCACGTTCATATGCCGTATTTGTGTGTTCACGTTCGCATGTAACGTACGTTCACGTTTACATGTCATATTTGTATATCCATGCTCGCATATTCATGATCGCATGTCCGCATTCTGCATGTATACGTTGAGTGCCTATATTGCATATTCACGTTTCGCTTATTTATGCACCCATTAGTATCTTGCATTCCATTTAAAAAGTATAAAAAAAAAAGAGAGAGAGAGAACACCTCACTAGAGCCTTAGGAGTAAACCAAGCCTGAGTTGCAAATTAGGATATCCATGGAATTAAGGTACCGAAAAGGCATTAGTTTTAAATTAACTAGTGTAACCAAGTCCCTTAACTCATAATCTCTGGTTCGTAGAAGTAATTTAGTTCTCCTGCTAATTTACTTAGATTTCTAATCGACCTATCAAAAAATAATTAGTGGTGACTCTAATTCTAAAATCATTTGAACAAAAACTAAAGTTGCGATTCGAGAGGCTTAGGAGAGTCCATATTAGGTTAATCATCTAATTAACCTGATAATCCGTTTAACTTGTGAATTTCACCGATCGAAATTTTTTTTAGGCCGTGACATTAGTTGCTCAATAGCTCTTTGGGGTCCGTGGATGATCGTCTTCTTCGAAGTGCTAACAGCTTCATTCGTCCATTGGAAGGCAAATGCAGAGGGAGGAGTGGAATGTTGCAGCTTCTGTGGATGAGGAGTGTTTCTCATCTCCCTCAGTGACATCACCAAAAAGCCAACGTCTGGGTGAAAGTGGAAAAGAAAATATGTCTGGGGCGTTCCCCCCTGCACCACTCTAAGCTAGGCTAATTGGGCCTTCGCTTCGTCAACTTCATAGCCTGGTTGTGGGCTAGCTCTCTTACTACAAAATTGGACTTGAGTCCACCTCTAAAACATTTGCTTGGGCCTCCACTTCACTTTTCTGCCCGAGGTCGCCAGAATCAGGTTATTCCTGCTGGACCCATTGCTCCTCGCGGCTCAATTTGGCTTGAGCCAATCCTAATATGGACTTGGCCTAATCCTTGCCTTTCAATTTCATTTTACTCCTCCGGCCCAAAAACACTTTCGATGGCCCACTTCTTTTATTTTATTTGAAATGTCCCATTATTATTCGATCTAACGATTCATTCAAATCGAATACCAATCCATCTGACTCAAGTCAGCTTTCGAATCCATTTCGTTTTTTCTCGAAATATTTAGAACTATATAAAAAGGGGCATACAGGGCAGGTGTGGGAAATTATGGAAATTCAAAAAAAATATTGTGGGAAGTAATTGATGCACTTTTTTCATGGAAACTCAAGAACTGAAAAATATTTTTCAAAAAATGACTATTTATATCACCTAGAAAATAGTCAATAAAAATATTTTTATTATCAATAACATTTTATACCTAACTATTTTCGTGGATGGTGAAAATATTTTTTTTTCTTTTTTTTGTAAATAATATAAATTTTTTAAATCTTGAGTTTTTCATTAAACAAACGCATCCTACATGAAAAAAAAAAATTGAACTTTCGGTCTATTTTTTTTCAGGGCCTAATATCTTAAAATCTCCAACTTTAGCTCTTACTCAATTCTACCTTTTATCTCATAAAAAACTTTCAAAAAAAAAACTCCAACTTTAATGTCAGTCTCAATTCTATCATAAACTTTATTTCTTCTATAGAAAACCCTCAACTTTAGGTCATGTCCGAATTGTACCATAAAAAAAATATATAAAGAACTCCCCAACTTTAGGTCTTATCCCAATTTTACTGTCCAGTCCCAATTTTTTTCCTAAAAATTTGTTTAGTCTCATAAAAAATCATAAACTTTTACTTGAGTTCATAAATCTGCACGTGTTAAGCATCTGTCCTAAATTTTTTCAGACGACTAGAATGGAAAAACCCTAAGCATGAGCTATTTGAGCATCCCGGAGTGCAAGCTCTCTGACTAGAAAGATGAACATTCCAAAGCACGAGAGATTGAAGATCAAGCGCAAAATCACTAAGGGTGATTTTGATGAAGGTTCATGGAGGTGGATTTAGGACTCAAGTAAATTTGATGATTCTTTTACGGGACCAAAAGAAATAAGAGTATAATTGAATGGACCAAAGTAGGGATTTTTATGAAACAAAAAAAAAGAGTAGAATTGGTACAAATCTAAAGTTGATGGTTTTTATGAGACAAAAAATCTTTTAAGATAGAATTGGGAATTGCACCTGAAGTTCAAGTTTTTTATGGGTCCAAAAAAAGTTTATAGTAGTAATTGTACTGGCACATAAGTCAAAAAAAAAGTTTGTAAAACAAAAAGTAGAATTGAACAAGAGTTGAAGTTTAAGTTTTTTTAGGGTTCAGGCCATTTTGTTCACACTCCTGTGCATCCCCAAACTCAACTTGAGTTGTGGTATCATATTCAAAATAATCATAAATTACATGTTTACCTACTGTTGAATACATGAACTTTCTTTTCTTAGCATGCAAAACAATATTACGATCTAATCGAATGGAATTGATACAAGCAAGGATGCTCATGCCATCACGATTGATAGAAAACAGTAAATTGAACACTGACATGATTTTTGCATGTCTCTTCTATCCTCAGGGTACAAGCATAATTTATGAAATCGTAGGACGAAACGAACTCATGATTGTATTCCATTATTACTAGCTATAGCCCGCTATTTCACATCTCGTTGTAATGTGAACAGCCCACTTTAATCCGTGATTTAGTGTCCTTTTTCCCTCCAATAAGTTCATGAAGTTTCATCTACCCCCCCAAAGAGAGGAGGTGAGTAGCCTGGTCTTTATAAGGAGGGGGAGCTGGGGGGGCCGGTCTAGGGCTGAGGCCTGTCAGCAGTGGCTACGCTGTGGCGTCTAAAAAA
>JAGVVM010008800.1:0-15443 GCA_019149425.1 Psidium friedrichsthalianum
AAACGTAATGAAAAGAGATTCAAGACGACAAGTATGTCTTGAGGTTAAGTATTTTTTTTTAACTTTCTCAATTGTTCCGGGTTTAAAATAACTCTCTTTAGAAGTGAAAAAATTCCACTTCATAAATAGATGAAATTTCTTTAGAAGTGCTTTTTTTACCAAACGGGATTTCTATTTAAAAATACATTACCCAAACGAAGAGGGTTTTTACTCCTAGAAGAACTTCCAGAAGGTAAGAAAACCACTCTAAAAAGTTACCATGCGCTCACCCCTCCTGATGAGAATATCCGTATCGGGACACCACGTTCTGTGGGGTTGAAGTATATTTATGGATATTGAAGGATAGTGCACTTTAAAGGTGGTTTATTAGATAATTGGGGTATGTTTGGATGTTCCGTTAATTCTTGAGATTTTTAGTTTTTTTGGTTAGACTAAAATAACTGATTTTCTTGTTAGGGAAAAGATATAATATTTTAGGGTATTTTATCTCTCTTGAAAATTCTAAATATTCACGTAATATCAAATTACTCACATGAGAAAGGAACCTAAACTAAAAACCCTAACTGTCAATAAGCATGCAATCCTATCGGTAAAAAGATTGTGGGGGAGCAGGGATGCTAATATCATAGATATGGGGTTCGAATCTCACACTCTACAAAAACAACCCCCCCCCCAGCAAAGGCAGGGCAAAAGTCACAAATAGGGACAGATAAAAAATAATCATAATTTTCATTTTCTTTCTTTTTGAGTCAATCTTAAAAGAGAATTACAAGAACTCTCATCTTCTACTTCCTTTGTTTTCCATCTGTCGATCTTCAACCTCGAGAGTAGTCACAACCGATCATTTCGAGAGTAGCGCCATTGTCCTCTGCTCGTCGCGATCTTAAATCTACTCGTGGCAGTCTCGAATTAGTCAAGTTGTTTGTATACAAGAGCTGCTTGATCTCTCAGTGATCATCAATGCCAATTTATTTTGGTCGAGTTAATTTTTTGTAAGTTAGGGTGCGCATGGTAACATTCTGTAAGTAAATTCTGCTATAGAAGTACTTCTAGAGTAGAAATCTATTTGGTAAAAAGTTTACTTTTGAGGTTGTTTTTTTCCTTAATTTGAAAAGTTAAAAAAATTACTTTCAATGCTAGAAGTACTTATGTCTTACTCTCTTTTCAAGACGCCTGCCTCCACTCGCCGCCGACCTCCCCCCGTTGTTCAACCACCACCCCCTCACCAACTGCTAACTGTCGCTATCGTCGACCATCGTCGACCGAACCGCCACTACCGACTTCACAGGTTGCCGTCACAGCTGCCACTCGCTGATCACCCTTCATTGCTAACCATGGCCACTGCTGACCTCCACCACCATCTACTGACCGTCGCCCATCACTGCCCACGTCCACCACCACCAACCACTGAAACACCGCTGCCCACTATCGCCAGCCGCTAATTGCCGCCGTCTGCCGCCAACAATCTACCATTGCCTCGCTCGCCGTCACCGTCAACTACTACCGTCAGCCATTGACCATTGCCGACGGTGAGTCATCATTTTCGGCCGCCAGAGTAAAAAATAAATATATTTTTATTTTTTTAAAAAATTTTAAAAATGAAGTAGAAATTTTTCGGCCGCAAATAATAAATTTTTTTTTATAGAAGATTTTGCGTCGAAAGTATTTCGGTAGAATTTTCAATCGTTATCAAATGAAATTTCTCTGATCAGAAATCAACTTCCGAAGTATGAAGTGATTTCTGAAGCGGAAGTGTTGTTTGCGCGTCCTTAGTGTCCGGCGATATGTTTTACGGAACAACATGTCTACTGCCGTTAAGGTGAAGACGTAGAGCACTCATAACGAGCCTTTTTCATCCATTGGTTAAGCAAAAGACGGTGTAATGGGTGCGAGACACACTGGCCTTCTTTGGGGTGACTGCTTGGTGGAGATAGATCAATGCAGTGATTGGAACCACCTGACTATGCACTCGGAGGACATGATGGATTACCAACCAAAGCATCGCAGGTTCATCCCGTCCAATAAAATGAATTAATATCACGAAAATTTATGATTAATACATCTATAACGAATTCACTCCAAACTACTTTTGAAGTAAAAAAAATGGTAAAATTGCAATAAATTTATCTAAATTTATCTTGTAATCTCTTGCCTTTGATTTTTTTTTTTCACGTTTGTCGACGCACTCCGAAATCACTAAATTAGGATATTCGACGACTTTAATTTGAAGTGGCTCGAAGATAAGCACAGCTCGGAAAAAAGAGAGATCATCGAGTTATTGCCACGTGACATCTGATTAGCAATTTCTCAATAAAATTTGACGGAAACTAGCAGATGATAATGCGTCACGAATATACAGTTTGGGATTTTTAATTATCCAAAAATTGGTATGGGGGTAATTTATCATAAGCACACTAATTTAAGATTGCTGTGGTATTTTTGAGCGAGTTAAAATTGAAGCAACGCTAACAGAAAGTTGACCCGCTTTCACATGAACGTTGCTTGTATATAGCAAGATAATTGCAAAAGCCCAAATAAAGAGAAAAAAAGAAGAAAATGGGAAAAAAAAAAAACAAGAAGAAAATTACAAGGACATGCCATGACGTTGCTTCAGGGACGATCATTATGTCATGGACTAATGAAGCAGAATGATTGTATGCTACCTGCATGACGGAACGGATTGACTTTTGCCGCTCCGCCTTTTCTTTCTCTCCTGTCCTTTCTTTCTGTTTTTGGTTTTTTTTTCACCTCATGATCATGAAAATTCATTCCGCCCACTCTCTTTTGTCCCGTGCAACAACCTCCTCGCCGCACCCTCAGTAGATGATGGAAAAGAAGGAAGAAGAAGAGAGAATTGACCCATGAAAAATGAGGGATAAAAACACACAAATCTGGACCTTGCGACGGCGAAATTAATCAGTTTAATGATTTAAGGTAATCCCAATTGAGGAAAAATCGTGTGCACGTGAGCGGGAATGATCGTGTAGGGGAGAAGAGTTAATACATGAGGAAAGGACAAGATTTAAAGACTCTGAGCATTCAACAGGTCTGGAACATGCCATGGTTTTGGTTCCACCATTCATGGAAAGAGCAAGGACTGCAATTTGGTACCATTCCTTCTGCGTGTTTGGTTCAGGGCCAATTCTCTGGACTACCGTATGTGTCCACATGTTTCAGGCCAAGAAGAGAGAAAGCAAGGACAAAAGGCGGGTGGCCCCAATTCGACTCGGCGAGAAGAGGTAAAGATGGAAATGAAGGATTAAATGATGTGCACGGCGTGCCTGGAAAATCTCAGGGCAAATAAATCGATTCAAGAGGATGGACGCGTCGCGAGAGCGCCGGGCACGTGTTTGGTTCTTCGTTTCGTTTTTATGTGTGGGGCGATATCATTAGGTGCCTTGAGGATTTGATCGAAGAAAACAAGCGGCCTCAGCAGGGGGAACCGGTGAATTCGGCCAAGAAAAGGGAGGAGCTGATAACAGTACTCGAGGAAAGAGAAGAGAAAAGAGTACAATTGGGAGAGTGAAGAATGGGTTTAACGGTAGAGCGAGAATCTAAGAATGGGTTTAACGGTAGAGCGAGAATCTAACTAACGGGCCGAAAAGAGAACGTAGGTCAGGCTGCGCGTAGTAAGATTAATGAAGCATGGCGCGGAACGAGTCTTCTTAGATTAGTCTTTGACTACTTACCATAGACTGGGCTGGATCACTAGGAGGGCAGAGTAGCTAGCTACTGTCCCTTAACAAAGACAAATTCTAATTTGGACGACATACTTGGGTTATGCTTTCGGTGATACGACGACCAAATCCAATCCATTGCTTCCACCATATTTCGACGCTAGAATAGGAATGGGGACTACGGTAATGGCCCAAAGACTCCATAGCCTAGACAAGGTTCCGCCCAACCGTGACTGGCACCGTGTGGAAGAGATCGACACTAAACCGAAGTAAGCTGCATTGCTAGTGTGCCAGTGCCCGACGATATGCTAACCAAGGGATGTTCGGCTCTTCCCTAGTGTGACATCCAATCAATCCCCTATGCATCAATGTTAGCTCGAGAATCACGGGGATGCACATTTCATCAACTCATCACGAGGAGGAATGATGTGCCGACCGAAGTCAAATTACAAACCGAAGCTAGTAACTTTCACTGACTGAAGCTCTTAAAACTGGACTAGGTAGGGAAAAAAAAAAATTACGAGAGAGGGTGGGGAGAGGGGCACTCTTATAACAAGAAGAGAACAGAAGACATAAACCAAACCTAAGACTGTCCAAAGCCATAACGCTATTTCCTAGATTCGCACTTCTCCAAAACCGCCATTATATTTTAAGTTTATCTATGCTCTGTACTACCGCCGATTCTTCTTGCAGGGTACTTTTCTCGGGATTCTTGACTCCTACATCGGGGGCGGACTGATTTGGTGGTGTAGAAGAAACAAAGGCTGGAGGTTCCTCTTTTTGGACTGGGCGTACATCTTCCTTCCTAGCTGGTGGGGCCTGCATTACTGAAGTGCAGATCCTGGCAGGTGGTGGAAGAGGCGGAGCAGAGTACACGGGCATGGCACTTCTTATTGTCACGGGTGGTGCCATGCCCCTGCAAGATGCTCTAAATTGGCTCATCGGTACATAAGGAGGCGCTCCTGCTGCAGGGAGCTTCTGAGGTCGGTTCCCATGGCAATCCAGAGATGGAGAATATCGCGGAGGCACAAGATTGTCCTTTGCTGGTGATGACGGTCTGCTACGAGTAACCATCGTCTTTGGGCAAATCAAAGGCAGGATCTTTGATGTGCTTGCTGGTTGCCGCTGCGGGCTTGTTGGTCTAGCGTTTTGAGTTGTGAACTTCTTTGGAAATGGTATTGAGCCACCAGGAGAGTTGCCCAATGCTATCTTCTCCTTCAACAGATAATGTAGCAAGGCTCGTGCTACAGTTATCTGTTCAAGCTCATCATTGTTCTCTGCTTCAGGCGAGCTCGCTGATTCCTTTGCCACTGTCAGAAAAGAACGTGCCACCACACAAGAGCATTATTTCTAATCCCCCACCACATTATATTAAGATGCATTGACCAGTTCTAGCTTTGCATATCTTTGGCTGATATTCAATATAAACTTATGCTAAAAAGAATCCATCGAGTCATCATAGACCCAATTGTCCTACTTTTCTTTCATTTTTCCATTCTCTATCATGAAAGAGTTCAGATAGGTGAAGGAGTAGGGACGGGACGCTGAAGATAATGTCCTAGCCTTTTCCCCTAGAGGACACGACACGCATCAAATTTTATTTTGGTCTGATTTTGATCAAACAGACATGAACTCACATTGTTTTAGAGATGACCACGCTGCCATAGCAGCATTCTTTTCCGCTTGTTTCTTATTCTTGGCAGGATCGCCAGTGAAAATGATCCCAGCCAATTCTACTGTCCCTGTGAAAACAGGTTGATGACCAAGCCCTGATCTGAAAGTCGTATATTGAGGCAATGGGGCTCCCACTCTCTGTGAAATCTCCTGCAAGAGGTTCTTATATATTCCTGTCTCGTCCTGAAGTCAGGGCAGCAAGATTAGTAAAGAAGAAGAAAAGCTAAACCATGTAACAAATGTTCTTAGGTATGCACAGGAGGCATTGTTGCGTAGCATCAAAAAATTCGCGGCCCAACTACTTGTTTCTGTTCCAAAAATTGCACGATTCTATTTTCCCTTCAAAATCAAGCTTTAATTCTTGACAATACAGAAGAAATAAGGGTAGACACACAACATCAGTAATCAATATGCAAAGAACCAAGCTTTCCTATGGTATCAAAAGTCAGCCACATATTTATTAAGTCAGTTCAGAAGGAACTACAGGTGCTGTACAACAGCTGCAATCGCCAACTTCAACATAGAGCCTATATACACCACATTTATAAACGATTCAGTTAATACCATCAGAATCAGCAAAAACAAACAAACAATCGACATGGTTAGCAAAGCGAGAAATAGTTTAACAACAAAAGCAAACGGCCAAACCGGAAACTGTTTGTTCCGGTGAAATTGTTACCAACACCAGAAAAGTTGTCACATGATAAGCAGAACGAAGAATACTAAAGTAAAAAATCTAAATTCAACAGACGAAAAACCTAGTCCAGTGAGCAAGACCATGATAAGAAGGGGAAGGTTCAATCAATATTGCTGGACACAAAATGCTCCTGGTCTAGCCAAGCAGTAACACGCCACTCCAATTAAACTATTATAACTTTATATCATCCTCACATCCAGCCAACTTTTCTGGAAGACCTTCCCCCTAGTATTGTCACCCCAGTAAAGTGCAACCAGCCAGCTAAGCTTGTCCTTTACGCCTAGGAAACCACCATCTACTATCAGGAATAAAGTAGGGCATGATGGACAACACATAATGACTAGCGACTATGATGCCCCAATTCTTGACTGGAGGGACTTCAAAAAAATTATTTCCTTCCATCCATTGGATAGTAAAGAAAGATCAACAAAAGGCGTTTGTTAACAGTATCTCCACGCACTTGTCAAGCACAACCACACGAAGAAATATTGTAATTTCACGACGATTCAAATGTGCAAAGTCAATAATATAGAGATTATAAGAGAATTGGATGCACAAAAACTACATTTGCATTTCCTAGCATGTTAATTGTAGTCAAAAGGAGTCTAGGAGCACCCATTAAAATTTTCATTTTCATAGAAAAGCCATAAAATTGCCGTTAATATCAAGGCATAAATTTTCTTTTAATTCATATGCCGTTCAAAGTTCCTAAACATCCCATAAAGGATATTACAACTTCAGCATAAAGAAAATCTTCAATTGCTTTGCAAGTTATTGTCCATTGCCACTAATAAAAGGAAAACTTTGAGCGATAGAGTTTAATAGTCGTCAAAAGCAAGATGCCAACCTTGACAGACAAATTAACATATTGCACAAAAAAGGAACATATAATTTCATCGATTAATTACAGCAGAGCAAAATAGAATATTTGCTAAATTTGTCTTGCATAAAGTTTCAAAGCGTTGCCACTTTCAATACAAAATCTTGTTGAAGAGAGGAAGGATGAACACAGCAGATGACAAAAGCGAAGCATGTAGTGAACTTACATGATTAATAACCACCTACGCTGATACTATGTGCAATCGTGCAAATGCAAAAAAAAGGGGGGGGGGGGGGGGGGGGTTACAACACAATCGTAGATACTAAAGCAACAAAGAAATGGTAGCCTAGGATCATAAAGTGAAGTCATCTTCTGACGTCCACCTGCACTAAAACACAAATGAGGCCATTGCTAAAGACAGTAGCGTGGTCTTAAAGCGATTTCGGCATAGAGCAAGCAAGCACAAGCTTATAATATTCTTTGATTTAGTTTGTTAGTAAACCTTCAACCGGCACTGTTGAATGAGAAATTCCGAGAAGGGAGACTGTTGCAGCTCTAATTGAACAAAGTGGAGACACCGTGGTTGAAAAGCATGAACCAGAGCACTGAGGCTACTTGGGTACTGTAAAGTTCCCCTACCCATGGCAAAAAATTACTTCGCACGATTACAATAAAAAAGAACAGTGTGAAAAACTAGTTTCATTCATTCACTCACTCTCATGACACCCTAGAGCTCCCAATCATGGGAAGTAATGGTCTCTTAGCATCCCACAAAGACCCCGCTAGTTTCAGTTATAAGTGAAGACACAAGCTTCTGTACCTTCGAGGTTAACACTACAAGGTATGTCACGCATAAAAAAGGCCTACAGCTAGACATCCTTTCGCATTTTCAGAAGCCTGCCGCTAACTAGTTGCGAAATTTTTTTCTAAAATCACCCAAAATGGCCAAGAATTCCAAAACTCTCACGCATCACTGGGTTTCAACTCCAATTTGACCTATGCACACCCGAACCAACGTGGGAATTGAAGCCAACGTATACAGCAGCCGAAATCGCAGCAATCAACATGGGATGAATGTTAGCAACAGCAATCTACAGCAATCAGACAGAACAAGAGATAAGCTGATCGACTGCTACGCTCAATAGCGAGTTGAGAGCAGCCAGCTAGAAAACACAACGGCAATGAGCTGCTGCACCGAGGAAAAAGTGCACCGAAATGCGCAACATTTACCAGCAATCGCAAAATCCGATCCCTAAAACCTCTGATCAAGGCGATTAAGTCCAAAAATAGAAACTCAAGCTCCAGCGTTTTCACAAACAAGGAGCGGTCGGGAGCTCACCAGGATTCGAGCAGCGAGAGAGTGAGAAGGACCGCGAGAGGAAAGCGAGTTGAGAGCGACCTCGGCGGCGGAGTGCTCTGCCTGGCGGAGAGTGGAGCAGTAGTTAGGGCTCTCGAAAACCTCGCCGTTGAAATTAACAGTCGCCTTGAAGCGCGGCGCGTGGTCGGGGCCTTCCCGTAGGCAAGTGTAAGAAGGCAAGTTGAAGCAGCTCCTCTGCGCCAGCTCCTGCAGCTGGTTCTTATACATTTCGCCGCGCCGATCCTCTGCCACCCCCGAGACTCGTTCTCCCCCCTCCCCACCCCCCCACCCCACCTCTCTCTGGCTCGCCGACGGAGCGAGATTACAGCCTCGGCGGCTGCATGCTACGGGGAAGCGAAGATGACGGCGAGGGCGCGACCGGATCGGGAGCCGCGAGGCCGGCAGCGGAGCGCCGCGGGGGTGGCCGGAGGTGGGTGGCCGGAGAGCAGGGGAGGAGAGATCGCCGTATTTAGGGCTTGGTCGTTAGAGAGAGAAAGTGGGGAGGAGGGAGTGGGGTTTGGTGCCGTGGTGGTATTAAAGAGGGAGGAGTAAATTGTGTTGCTTTTTGGGTGGGGGGGTCAACTGAACGTTAAGGCTTTGCATGGACGTGATCTTTCTTTAGATTTCCGCCCCCCACCTTATTTATTTATATTTATTGTTCCTATATTTTTCGTTTTTATTTTTATTTTTATTTTTATTGCCGTACCTTTAATGCTGGCGTTGAATATCCGTATCACTGGTGTCCCGGGATGTAGTTTAATTAATCGCAAGCTAATTAATTAACAACTACTCCTCAATTGGTCTATGGTATTTTAACGAGGGATATTAACAGCCATGAGGCTGCATCTGGTCGTCGAGATAGAAATCTTTGTCGTATCCTGTAATTGGTAGCTGTTCGGGATAGGGTAAAGGAATATAGATCCTAAATGAGGGATGAGGTAAACCTGAATAGTATTTCTCGATAGAGCAAACGTGAGGAGAACTAAGGTTTTTTTCCACAATCAGAGCCTCTCCTCTGCGCCGGGCCGCTTCTCCAATGGCCTTCGGGTTGGGGTCTTTCGGTTGCAAAGCCAGGTATCCTCGCTAGCTCGTTATTTAATCGATTGTTTGGTGTTGCGTAGGATGATGTCCTTCGTTTTTTAATCGCTTAAACCTATTGAACATTCGAAAGGGGTCTTGACGTGTTATGAAGAGCTCGAGATTAATCATTGACTTTCAAGATGACTCTATTGGGCGATCTGCATGAATGCATCTTCAATTTGTGAAAAAAGGGGCTGAATAATTTCATTTTTCAACATTTATTTACTCGCTCGAGAAAACAACAAGCAAGGGTCACAGGTCGTTCTCAAAGGATTCGACTCTAAATCAAGGCCCCTGGCTCTGTTCAACAATAACTCACACATCAGAACTCATTACTAAATAATTTCTAAAGCATTATGACTTTTCAACAAGATAGAGTCAATCTCAATCTCGCCTTGCCTCTACTTTTTCCACTTTATATTCACAGTTCACCAAATAATAAATAAGATATGACAAAATTATTGAATTTTTTTTTATCTTGTCCTATACAATCTTATCTCGATTAGAAATCCAGATTACCAAATGCAGCTTAAGGTCGCTTTTGTCAACATAATCGATCTCAATATTTTTAACGTTTTTTAAAGTTTGCGAGCATTGAACCCCAACACAAATTTATGAAAGTTTTCAACATTGATACATACATCCAAGTATAAAAATCAACGGGTCAGTGCCAGAAAAAAGAGACAGAACGAGCTCGAGTGCAAAAGCGTTCCCTATCACTAGATTATGAGAGCCCTCCAGAGCGATCATCTCTCATTGTAAGATCATCGCTTGGTTGGTTGGACGGTGATGCCCAGAAGGACCTCGCACACCCCGCCCCAAAATAGGTTCTTGATCTCGAAAGGGAATCGAATATACTTTTTTTCGGTACGCTGCTCCATGAGCAAGGAGCGAGCGAGAGAAGCAAGCGGGTCGTGACAATTTCAGAATTTTCTCAAGCTACACACACATATTTGTCCAACATTTTTCATGCTTTTAATTTCCCTTTTTTTTCTAGACATTCTTAAATTTGATCAATTTAAGTGTTTTCTATTTTTTTCAGTAGGGCTATAAATTGAGGAAAAATAACAAATGTCGAATTTAAACGGAAGTATCGCGCACAACTTAATTATTTATCCTTTCGTATTTTAAGTGCCTTTTAGTTATATTGTACGTATTGTTTTTCTTTTTTTCTTTTTCAGTTATATCCTTCAATTCTATTGTGATGACTAATCCAATAATTGAAAGAAGTCAAATTTCACTGGGCCAACCTAACGATAAGGACTTCGATCATCATTATCATTAATTTATCACCTAACTAAGTCATGGGCTATAGTGTTCCACGGAAAAGCAAAACAGTCTTTAACAGGCTGCATTGTCCAAATCTAGCCAAGGATTAAAGAACTCGTGCTTACTGAATTATCATTATAACGACAGATCTAAACCGCTATAATCACAAGTTCAACAAAATCATAAGGAAAAATCACGAACATAGACAGGATTGTTTGCAGAAAAAAATGTTTCCAAAGTACATGAAACGAACCCGACTTCCCTTGAGGTTGAATCAACCAAGACTCGACACCAAAATCAATAATAAAAAAAAAAGTCACCACGAGTTTGAATTCCCCACAAAAGATTATTCACACAGATCCCCTCCATCGAGATTAATTGTAATGGGTCGCACAAACAGTCCAGCCTCAGTAGACGAGTCGAATGCTCAAAGAGGATTTGTAACGTGTACGCTAATAAATTCTGATCTCTCTCGTTTCGAGATTTTACGGAGTTTGGAAAATGGGATTTTGGCAAGTTGATCACCATTTGATTATAGCTTTGGTTGAGCGAGCGATGGAGGCCTGAGACTCACACCTTCCATAAGCCGGAAGGCGAATGCACCATTACACTGCAGGATATCCAAATTCTTACAGGGCTTCTTAGCAGGCACATCCAAGATTTTAATGTATTTCGGCGATATTGATGGCAAACGATCACTTAAAAAAAAGAAAAAAAACCACACTAGATTACGCCATAGACATGTCTATTGTATATTTAATGCAAGTTAACTAGATATTAAGATGTGGACTTGGGGCTTAATGCAAGTGGGGTGGCCTCCACGGGCACTCTTTTTCCCTCCTACCTAATGATAATACCCCCAACTCAAAGCACCGCGGATTCTCCACCACGGAGACGTCAAATTACGTAAACAACCCCACGAATCATTAGCGTTTATTGGGGAGAATTACTTATTTCTCCAAGGGCTCATTCGTCAATAGCGCCCGACTTTAATGCTGGGGACAAGGTAAGTGGGAAACAAAGCTTTTTTTTTCCTTTTAGAAATGCACTCCGAAATCGGATGAAGTTGTGAAGCTTGACCCGGTGTTGAGAATGATAGAAATCCCACTCAAAAGCCCGCCTTAATTCTATAATATGCTCGCGGACGCCCCCACATTTCCGATCTTCTTTTTGATTTTGGTTTTTCAAAATTGAAGCACATAATGTTGAATTGGAAATTGTTTAAGGTTGAAAGCCTTGCGAATTTTTCATAATTCATTAAAAAAATGAGATTTTTTTTTTTACGATGTCTAAAAAGTACTCCTTAATATCTTCTCAACACCAAAACATCACATCGAATCAAAGTTTATGATTTAATTGCAACACCGTCCTAAATTTCTAATTATGTTCAAATCTACCTCCGAAAACGTTGGTCCAAAAGGCAATAATTTATTCATAAACTTAATAAGTAGTTTAATGTGACCATAAACTTTCAGCATTTTCATTAATGAACAACATATATTAAACATTTACCATAACGTTATCAAAAGTCACACTGAACGAGAATACGAATTAAAGTTATAAACGACATTACACGTTGAATCAAGATCATCCCCATTTGAAGAAAGGGTTCATAGAAAAGGATTGAAGTTCATTCGATCAATGCAACATTAATGGTTTGGAACGAGTACCCGGAAGCGACGCCCACTAGCCACGCACGACGAATGCAGCTATCTCATCACAAACATGCATTCAAATTGACTCAGGGACCTCAAATAGAAACGAAAAAGTAGTCCTACATCACAATGAGACTTTGATCTTCGAATTAATGCGCTTTCAACGCTGCAAAGTCAGTTCCCAAGCCCAAGATCAAATGGCTACCAAAAAATGAAAATAAATAAATTAATAAATAGGAAAACAGGCAGCTTCCAATAATTCATTTAGTGAGCTAAGCACGGGAAGGTTGCATACCGCCTTCCTTCCATATCGCTACCATTCTGACCAATGTCACATAAAGTTTTGCAGAGCATCTGGTTTTTCCAATACAAAGAAAATATGTAATAGTTATCCATTAAGTGGAGCTTTATAGCATAATACTGTTCAGATCTTTTATCGAGGAGCATATCGTAGATGCGGTGTATGGGTGGTGGAAAAGCTCACACGAGTGGCAATTCAGAGCTCCCAGGAGCTCCAAAGGACAATGAGCTCTCATCGGTATTGGCCCACATACAACCAAATCGTTCAGCTATAGAAAGAACCTTACAAAAATTCAGAATAACTCTTGGACCCCCACTATCGACCTATTTAACTTGGACAGTTATTTTCTTATGTTCCAAAAGAGGAAGACGAATGAAAGCGGGTACAAAGAAGTATTGCTACAATGAGGGTGAAAAAATCGTGGGACTCTCTTTAAATTAACCGTAAAACTTCCCAAGAGGGATATCAAGGAAAAAAAGAAAGAAAAAAAAACAAATAAACCTCATACAGGCAGTGTTACCAGCAAGTCGACACATCACCATGAGAAAGGCGGTCGGCTCCCAGCAAGAAGATTCTCGTTCTCCACAATTTGCACCCATTGACATACGCTGATTGCAAGTCTTTATAGCCGACCCCTAAAAAATTTGTAAAAACCAGTCAAAATTCAACGAGAACTCCTATTGAAGATGGGCAAATATACTGCCAACCTAAGCATGCCCGTATATTCGAATGTGCATTGTGCTGTCCATACCACTTACCTCACCACACACACATGAGCCTACGAGATGCAATAAGAGCCTCAATGCTGGCATTGATCAACAATGACCTAAATTCTGGGTAATGGAAGTGCGGGAATGCCTAAACATATGGAAAAGGATAAAAATATGACGCCTAAGCAAAACCAAACCTTGTCTGCGCAAGTGGACAAATCAAAGCCGCATGTTAATTCAGCAAAAAATCCTGTGTGACCCACAGCAGAGAAGACTGGAAGAAAAACAGTAGAATAGCTATATTGTCACATCACCACAACATTCTAAAAGAAGCTCCTATCAAGGCAATAATAATCTAAAAGATACCATCTAAATGGATAGCGCTTGAACAACACCTGATAGTCAAGCCTCCCAACTGATTTCAGTGACATCTTACGGCAAGCGCACTACGAACCTAAGGTCGATACACCCTTGACACTACTTGAAGTAGATTAAAGGAACGTTAGCATTACGAGGTATCACTCTCACCAGTCGTCGCTCTACATCGACTATATCTTCACTGACTATACTAGAGTTGCGTTGATCAGGGGTCACCCCACCCAAACTCCTTTATCATGCAATTGAAAGCATACATTTTCTGAGAGAGCAATAGCCATGTAGAAACTGAAAATAAGCATACTCCTTTAATTCCAATAAATGAGAATATGAATAATCACGAGATCTGAACAAAGTTGTTTTCATGACTCCACTATTTTACCTCTCCTGTTGTCGGAGAGTGTTGAATGGCGGAGAAAATTCGGAAGCCACATATTGTCCAAGTATATGCTGCTGGTATATGAAATTGTCCAAAGCCCAGCGGGGACCACCAAATGCATGCATAAGGCCTCCTCAGACATTCTTTCGAGAACTGTCAACTAGGACTCTACTGTTACCTAACCGGGGGAGCGTTAAAGATCCAAGATCGCGGGAATGGATCAATAGGCAAGTCTTCAATGTCGCGTCATGCCACCCAGTCGAGGCCATGGAATCATCTCGGACTCCACTCGCTAAGAACATTTGATTTCAACAGAAATAACCGTCTCTATCCAGGGCCCCGCTCCTACAAGAATGCGCAAATTCATTTTTAACGAGGACCACACTTACGGAAGGATGCTCCTGGGTAGTAGAACTACAGCATGCTATTATATTGAGCAGGAAAGCCACGAAAACCCATGCATAAGATGATGCTACTTGTTCTAAGCCAGCACAAGCCACCTAGCATCAAGCGTTGTTGATCCATATCTAATAGAGATGATGGGATGATGCTTTTCAGTTCAACCAATTCATGAATAGAATGTACACAACCATAAGTAACCGGCAATACTTTGAGGTGGGGGTAGAATGGCATCCTGATACTAGTTGTAGCAACATAAAGTAAGGTCTCACCTGCCCAAGGAAAAAATGTAGTGAAGTCCATGCACGAATTTGTGCATTTATATCGCCCACGATCAAAGGGCATTCAGGGACTCAGTACCAAGAACCACTCACATCAAGATAATGGACATAAGATAAAGAATGCCAATGGATTATATCTCGGCAAGCAAAATTGGTAGAGAAATTTTCAGATGTCGCTGCAACAGAGCAGACTAAAGGTGAGAACATGACCTCCACAATATTCCATGTAGCAGATTCAAAACTAAGAAAAAAAAAAAAAAAGGGACAAAGAACAGGGATATTGATGAAAATTTCACCTTGTAAATCAGCTCCTCCCGGTGATGCGGATTGAAAAAATAGAGTAGTGCAGTGCTATACAGGCCAATGGTCTCAAGATGAACCCTATGCTATTCAAATCATGAGCATCAAGAATGACTTAAAAAGGATCTGAAACTATCTCAAATCACATCTAGGATGAGGAGCAAGTTTTCAAAACACCCCAAAAAACAATTTGCCAATAGACAACCAGCTGGACAGGACAGCATACGGTAAGGTCAAAAACAGTTTATACTTACATAGTTTTACCCTGGAGTTGACAGACTGCTCACACACTCCCATAGCCAGGTCAAGCCCCGTCACTGCGGCTATTTAATGACGGCCCAAGACTTCACTATAAGAATAAAAAATGAACCCTAGGCACAAGCATTGTATGAATAGTGTACTATCACAAATATTAAATCAAGAATGACTTATCAGTGATTTTGAAAGCTATCGCAGATATCATATATTC
>JAGVVM010008801.1:0-21416 GCA_019149425.1 Psidium friedrichsthalianum
AATGGAGCTTCACGTTGAGATCAAGGTGAAATCAGAAGATCAACGAATTCATATGAAATTTTTTTCCGAAGGTTTTGGCGATTAGGAGTGTTTGGATCAGTTTTTGCGCTCCGCACCGAGTTCATCTCCCGAATTGGCCAAGGGTATTTAGAATTTTGTGGAATTAGGAACCAGGCCGACGTCTTTGAGAACCATATCAAACTGGCCTATTCGATCCGGTCCAGACGATTTTCGATTTGGTCGGTTCCTTTTGCTAAAACCTTACTCCTAAAGTGCTCCTCCCGTCAAGACCGGAACCCAACACGCTAAAGAGCGGAGAAAAGTCCTTTGTCATCGAAGCCGACACCCCTATAGGTCGGTGCATGATCTATGCGATTTTGTCGCTAAAGATATGGCACGTTGATGGACTTCGAGGACAGTGCCCATTTGGGGAAAAAAGGCAAAAAGCATGGGAATAGTTCTTCTCAATCAGGAAGCTTTTCGCAAAGCTGCATAATTGTGGCCGGGCAGCTCTAATCGACGTGGATCGTACGTTGTCTTGGTCGAAGCTGCATGAACTATTGTTAGGACTGGTTCGGTTTTAGTAGGCTGGGCTCCGCTCTTCTGTTTGGGCCGAAACTGAACGAAAATGAACCTCGCCCTTCCTCTCTCTCTTTCCCCTTCTCTTGTTTACCACATTCTTGTTATGCTGCTATCCCTCGAGAAAACTTTGGTAGACCCGTCGATGTCGATGCTGCGCGGATTCCTCCCTTTGCTCTCTTCCTAATCTCTGCACGCCACGGACCGGGACCATCCTCAGGCGAGCGCTTTTTCCGGATCTGGACTCGGGTTGGTATCGAAATCGACAGACGGTTCGGTTGCGGACCCTTTTTACGAGTGCTTGCCAGCAAGGGCTTAGTTCAAGTCCTAAGAGAATGAGCTGCCGCTAGGAGTCGTACACTAAAATGGTGCCATACGCGGGTTAAATCGGTATTGAGGATTCAGTACAGGTACCCCGTGCGGGTCATGCGTGGACAGCTCTCCGCCCTCAGCTCGTCTTTCTTGGTCCTTGGGGAACCAGGGAACTCGGCCTTGTGTTGGCCGGCCCTGGCGCTCGGCGCAGGCTCCTCCTAAGGGGCCTCGAGCTTTCAGAAGACGGTTTGTCCTAGGCATTTCCTAACTGCAAATAGGATGGACATCTCGACCACATAAAAAATGGTCCAAACGACCTTGATGAGCAGACTCTGCAACGAACTTAAAATTTCTCGCATGCGAATGCATCTTTCCAGCAAACAACGAAATTTGACTTTTTCGAACATCTTACCTGCCTATGACTTTTTCCTTGTTCTCTCCACGCTGTCTTTGGAGATACCAAAACTTCGATCTTCCCGCCTCTCCGACAAGCAACATGTTCCGAAAGGGGCGAGGAAATATGACCTCACTGATGGCTACTTGCGCAACACGACTCGCTCACAACGATCAGGATTACACAGGAAACGCGTGGCTTGGGGCATCTAAAAGCAAGAACGAGAACGAAAGAACCAAAAAGAGGTGAAAACTCGAGGCTCGCCGCTTCCCTCGACGGTTTGTCATCACCTTCGTTTGCGTACTAGGAAGCTTCTTGTTCTTGTCAAAGCAGGGCAAAAGCCATTTCCTAGTGATTTCAGCCTCTTAGTTTCAACGATTACATTCAAGACAAGACATGTTGGTTCCTATAAATTTGTCTGCAACAGCCTCCTTTCATCCTCTTCCGCTGGAGCTATACTCCCTCCACTTCAACCCTTCGTGGGGCTAATTTTCTAGTTCCGTAAGATTAGAGTATGGGTTTCGGGACGTTCCAGAAGAAAAGGATAGGGGAAACCCTTCTGCCAAGGGAGTCGCCGGCCTCGGCCGACTGCCCAAGGCACGTGTCATAGTCATGGATGGCCTGAAGAGCTTCACGACAGCTCCGCTGGAGTGGGCGCTCGAGAATGTGATCAGCACAGGCTGTACTGTCACCCTTATAGGCGTGATGCCGTGGTTGAACATTCCTCGTGAGTCCTTAATTTCTTTCTCATCACTCGTCGAACCCCGGCCTGCTGGAGGGACCGGACAAGCTGACCCGATGGGCTAACCTAATAACTTGGACCCCACGTCTTGCATAATTTCTGCTTTCATGATCTCAAATGTTTCTTTTGGCCTTGGTGCTTGCAGTTTCCAGCAAGCTCTCGTCCGACGTTTGGCCGGTGGAATGGGAGACCTTGGTGAATCTACAAGAGAGGAACGAGTGGACAAGTGACGTGAAATACCTGAAGTTGCAGGCAGTGATTGATCTCTGCAAGAAATATGGGGTAAATTAGCTCCAAGATCAAAACGTTTTGCCCAGACAGGAGCTGTCTTGGTAAAATTATGATAGGGTTCAAATTAGAGAATGTTGCTCACGTATTATAGGTAATGCAGGTGGTGCCACAGAAGGATATGGTGATGGGATATCCTTCAAGGCTTCTGGTTGTGGAGAAAATCACAGCCTTCATGCCACATGGGTGGTCTTTGATAGGTAAGACACCTTCAAATTCGTTTGTCCATAAACAGAGCGCCTTGTCTTTGGCACATCGACCACTCGCGTACTTGAAGGATACCTTGTCCCGAAGACTACTTAAAACTTTTGTCGATGGTGTCGTGGCAGGCATCAGAGAAAGAACAGGGAGTTCTACGCCGAGAGAATTCCGTGCAACATGGTGATGATGAATCAGAACGGAGAGGGAGACATGTTCAGGGGCAGAATCTTCACGAGTGACAGTGAAGGCAACACTCCAGGGGAGTCTCCTGCCTCCTTTGTGCCCACTCCAGAGGTTTGAATCTCTAAAGAGCTCAGGGAGATCCTCAGGCTGAGACTGAGCCCAGACCGTGTTTCGCATTCTATGCTATTAGCTGATTGGATTTAAACCGCAAAGACGGACTTTGCGCTTGCGTCTGCGTATACTTATTTAAATCTTCGTGGAATAAGATGGTGGTTATGGATACACGGCTTGTATTAGTGTCCAATCCACCACGGCCACACTTTTAAGATTGCTGTGCATTCTGATCCTCTTTTGTGTTGCCTCGGTTCTGTTTCTGACCATCTGTGCTGGATGATTTCAAGCCAAGCTGCAATTTTTTTTTTCTTCTTGTGTTGAAGATTATGAATAAAAGACGTCAGAAATTGGATTCCAAGTGTACTCTAGTGTTCTCTCTTTCCAAATTGCTTTAAGTTCGAAGGGTTGAGTGAAGAAATTGAATGGAGTTAGGCAAGGAGAGACTCTAAATGCCATGGAACTTGGCGATGATGGCACGAGTAAAGTGGACAGTGAAACACAGCATTAAGCAAAAGGTTGTGGCTTTAAAGCAGAATGAAGATTCTCACAGCAGGGCCACCAACAGGAGTAATGATACTCATTAGAATGAAGCTTGTGGTTGGATTCTAATTACAAGATAGCTTGCAACCGAGTTCCATAAGAACAGTTGTCGACGACGCATATAGATCTAACTAGGAAAACGAACCCGAACAAGGTCACAGAGAAGTAGTTTCAAAATCCGACGGTGAACAAGAGAAACATACAGAATAAGACAATCGAGGTTCAGAAAGAAGTAGAGTTCCGAAATCAGGCGGCGAAGAAGAGAAACAGACATAACTAGGAATTCCCCCATCTTGTTCCTGCAAAAAAGTGGAGGCATCAAGGATTCAGAGCACTTCTTGCACGGGACTGCTTCTGAGAATATAGCTCTTCCTCTCATATGGATTAGACCAGTTCTTCTTCCCTAGAGACCCATCACCTTCCACATATGCTTTCGTCAATTAGATTCCACATGCTTTTTCTTGGCATATGTTCCTTCCCTCACCAAATAGTAGCTGCATAAATTAGCATCTATAGAAAAATCCACCACCACAGGAAGCTACGAATAGGTAAGAATGTTCCTCTTTTCCGTTTTCCTTTCTTTTCTTCAAATTATGGTGGATCCACTCCCAGTCGAACTGCGGTCGCAACTGCCGGATGAACGGACCCGGGATTCCAACAAGTTAATATAGGCTTTCGATACGGCTCTAGTCGGATGTCGGTATCACTTATATTTTCAAGTGGCATGCCTAAGGAATAGTTAGTCAGGGAGAGAAGGATGCCTAGATTTTGGAATCCAGGTACAATCATACCTCATTCAATTTCAAGTAGTCGAGTTTAGTTTATTCATGGGAATCAGAAAAGCATCAGTGGATAATGATGCTGGTGCTCATCAAAAAAGAGTTGTGGGCACTTCTTTGCCACTGGAGAAGCAACAAAGAAACCAAGCAAAAATGTTTTTAAATTAGAGGGATGCCAAGAGCAACATGCGAATTGAGATAACAACACGTAACACTAAGATAATGTCGAGCAATAGACCTTGAAGTCATCTATTAGAATGCCTACCCACTCACTTTTTACTTGTTCTTGCCCAAATCCTTAAATCAAGAGATGGAAAAAAAAAAAGAGTGTTAATACTATGAAAATCTCAAACTGATATACATGTGACAAATTTACTCAAAGTTATTTTTTTGACCACAAAAAACTCCAAACCGGTATCACCTGTGACAAATTTATCTCAAACTATTTTTTCCACCACCAAAAATTTCAAACTGATACATTTGTAACAAATTTACCTCAAATTAATTATTTTGACTACTAAAAACCCTAAACTGATACATACGAGATAAATTTACCCTTCGTTAATTTTTGTTAAATTGGATTAATACCGCAAAAAAAAAATCCAAAATTAATACAATAGAAGGGTAAAAACCCGAATGTGTACATCCAACAATTGCCACTTATCATTCAACTCAGCAATTCGACGATAAAAAATTTAACGAAAGCCGGCGAAGGGTAAATTTATCGCGGATATATCAGTTTGGGGTAAATTTATTAAAAGCGTATTAATTTTTTATGATCAAAAATTAATTTTGAGTAAGTTTATTAAAAATGTATTAATGTGAGGTTTTTCGTGATATTTTCCTGAAAAAAAAATGAGGAAGAAAGATAAACAGGTACTTTGATCAGTGGGAGTGATGGAAGGGCGAAGCAATGCCTTTCGATCTGTCCCATTATCGATTAAATTAGTCAGAGGAGTCACATTCCCAAGGTCAAAGTATTGTTAAATGGTTTGCTTTCGAGAAAGAGAGGGAGAGAAAGCGACGAAAAGGCAAGTACTGGGTTGCTTGATCCTCGTGAGCAATTCCTAAGTTCTTTCTACTCCCCTCGCAACTTGCTGGTTACGGAGGAGGAAGAAGAAGAAGATGATCACATTGACTAGGATGAACACCCGTGTTAAAATAATTAATTATTAACACCTTCGTCTAATAATTTAAGCTTTTAAAATAATTAATGATGATCTTGCGAAAATTCCACATGATATTAGAACAGGAGATCTTGAGTTCGAAAATCTCAGGAGCCACCGCAAACTCTTGCTCCGTACTCGTGGAAAATTAAGTACATGGTGCATGTTTCTTCTTCCGGAGTGGACACAAGTCTCGTCATTTGGTCACTTCTTCCGGAGTGGACGCAAGTCCCATCATTTCGTCACTTTCATCTAGTCTCTTCCACGGTGAAGTGTCGAACCCGGGCTCATGGATGAAAGCATTTCCATTATTTTCGCTTCGAAAGGCGCCACGTGATACGAATGAGCTAAAACGGTGTATTTAATTCAGCCGAGGATCGATGAAGAATGGCTTGAAATTTTTATACCCGGATAATTGCCGGTTCCCTAGCTCTGACGTGGAAACGCGACTTTGACGGATCGGGGAGCCGTGCAGAGTCTGACGCGCAAGGTTTGAATTCGGGATGCGCCGCCTCGCCGCCACAATAACCTTCGCTGCTTATAAGAAGCCGATAGACGTGCTCGACCGGTACGATGTTAAGAACCTAGGAAAAACTGAGGGCGAATCCTCGTGGTCTCCCATCGCGACTCGGATGCGCTAATTTGACTCGCCGGAGCCCTTAGCCCCGTCGCCGGGAATCTAATCTAAGTGACCGATGGTGATTGCAAAGGACTAGGCCGGCCGTTCGAGGAAGTTAAGCGTTGCGTCCTGTGGGGCCCAAAGGTGGGCCCAACAACACCAGGCTTTTCAATTATTGAGGTCTGGACCAAAACGACGCGGCGAGGGCAAGGAACAGTCCATGAAACGGCAAGGGACAAAAAAAAAAAGGCAAAGTGCGAAACGCCCGGCGCACAGGTTGGTCAAACTTGGCGTGCCGCAACCCGCATTAAATTTAATAATAAAATTTAACAATTTATTTTCGTCCTTTGATGACGTTAATCATGCCGTCCCCCTCTAAGAACCCCATAATTAAGCCTGCACCACCCGTGTAATTTAGCCACAAAAAAAAAAGGCTATTGAGATTTGATTGATTAGGGCACTAATTATAGAGGATGGGCGTTTCTTTTGTGGGGTTATGATGACGTGTGGGTTAAGCATGCATTCGCGAAAAGCGACATTGCTGAATCATTTCGAATCTGAAGCTTGTCCGATCATTTTCTCCTGTGTCGGATGTTAAGGTCTATCGAGTGCAATTTTTGGAATCTCGACCCACGTCAAAAATGAACACCCAACTGTTAAAAAGGGCAAAACTCCACCCCCATCAACGAGAGGATTTGCCTCGAAAGAAACTTGAATTTACCAAAGAAATGAACGTTCTCACATGATTAGACATTTAGGGGAAATTGATAAATACAGAAAATGGTCTTTTCAATAACAAAGACATGTGCGAATGGCTGTCTGTTTCACTTTCCTATATTTCCCAAATTTTTTTTGGCCTAAAGATGGCTGTCAAATAAGATGACAAAAGTGTACGAAAATTTTGTCAATTGAATCCTAGTCAGGTAATATTAATTTTTTTTTGGTATTTTCAGGTTATTTTTATTTCCAAAAATGAATGTGGGATTAGCCTTGTTTGTTGTAAGGGCAACTTTTTTGGATTTGACTATAGCAAGTGGATTGATCTTTCTGAAGTCACTCTTTGATATGTTTTTTCTTTGGAGCATTTAAAAGCACAGTTGAATACGTCCATATGTTTCTCTCTCTCTCCCCGACTTTTCACCAAGATGGAATCGTGGTCCAACCCCACTCTAGACTTTATTGATTAATGTCTAATAATCTTAATAACCCCTCTTGCAAATAAGGCCTTTACACACACATATATATATATATATATATATATATATATGAGGCGAATAATAAAATTTTCATTTGTCCAGCTCGAGCTTGCATGAGATAAAACTGAATAAATCTCTCCCGTTTTTAAGAATAACTGCAATAGCTCAATATCTCGAACGAGATATAACGAGTGGAATTTCGAATTTCTAACCCACTAGAATACCCAAATAGACTTTGAGATTATGAACTGATTGAAATCTCAGATTCATACTAGAACCGCGATTATTAATTCACCCACAAAAAAAAAACTTAGGGATTGTTACATAAATAGTCCTTGAACTTTGGGTCAATATATAATGTCGTCTTTAAATTTTTAATTTGTTCAATATAATCTCCGAACTTTTTAGAAATGTTCAAGCTAGTCCCTAGGTTATATGGAAATAATTAATGCTGTCCTTCCATTGATTCAAGTACTAAATAGAATAATTTCATGTAATCTAGGAACTAGATTAAATATTTACTAAAAGTTTAGGGACCATTTTTTTTTTTTGGTAAAGAAAGTTTAGGGACCATTTGTGTCATGTTTCATGAACTAATTTATTAGTTCTATATATATATATATATATATATATATATATATATATTAATTTTAAACTACTTGATGTCAAATTAACTTTCACTATAGCCTCACACCTACATTAATTTCCAACACCCTTGCGAGCAAAATAACCCTTTTTATATGCTTGGTTTGGAGAGATCGGCATTCATGATGGAAACTCCTCATGGGCACTCTTTCTTAAAATGATGGAAATCATTTTCATTGCCCACTCAAATAAGTTATTTAGAGGAATCTTTCTTCCGAATTATTAAAGGAGAAAGCGAATTCTGCTAATCAGTACAATGTTCACCAAAAAGTTTGGAGCACTAGAAAGGATGCGGAGGTCTTCCGTCAAGTCATCAAAACATCTTGGAAAAGAAAAATGGCTTTCATGCTATTTAATAAGGTTTGTGAGTGATGGGGGTTAAGAGTGCTGTCAAATGTGCGTATGATGATCTAATGCCACCTCTTCAATGCGCTCGGTAATAAGAAAAACATGGGTCGGGTATCAGAGTTACATTTGGATCCGAGACTGCCAGAGGCCGACGAGCTCATCACCGGAACTTTACCGACGCGACAAAGTGCCAATAAGTCTGTGAGTATACGAGGCGATATGTTTCAATGGTATAAATCAATCGGAGGTTCGCTCACGAAGGCTTGAGTTCAGGATCACGATATGTTTCAATGGTATAAATCTATCGTGTTCGCTCAAAGACAAATCAACTTTGAGCTACGTTGCTTGATCGTAGAAACCACAAAAGGAATGATACACTAATTCTAGCCAATCGGTAAATTCGACCCATCGTAATTTGAGACCGAGTAATTTCTTCACTATGTAACTCTAGAAAGAAAATCAAACAATGTGTATGGTTTCATTAGGTCGTTTGCGACTTGTATTAAGGCACATACATTCGCACCCAATGCGCTACGTGCTAACTACTAGTCTACTGCTACCACAATTCATCAATTGCTTCTTTCATTATCATCACGAAAAGCTTTGTAATGGCTTTGTCCAAAGCAAAACATAAGGCGACGAGGTCCGCCATAAACACAACCATTCCTGAAGTCATCGTTTCTCGTCTCTCGTGGATGAGGTGACGTCTAGAAAATCCACAATAAGTATCGTGGGAAAGTTACTTAATCAGTTGTGTGAAATTTTAATGTAGTCCTTTCGATCAATTTTCATTGAAAATTACTAACATGACGATTCGGTCATCACTAACTGCTCTGCATGGTACTCCGCCACGTCAACGACTTTTAGACAAAAATTGACTAGAATGACTGCATCGAAATATACACGAGAGACAAAAAGAAAAGAAAAACAAATATGTCAAGCTTTTGGGTGATTCTTGAAAAATTGCTTGCCAATGTAATGTCACATTAGACCTTTACTTGTTGTAATTTTTTTTTTTGGTCCTATTTCTAATTTTCTCCTCTCTAATTTTTGCTCTAACTATTTGCAGAGCACGGGGATCGAACCATGCTCCCATGATACTAACGTCCCTAGCCCCTAATTCTCTATCAGCAGGACGCATGTCTATAGGCTTACTTGATGTACTTGACAATGCGATTTTTACCCCCGGAGGCTACCATGTCGGCATAGTCATTTGTTTGGTCCCACGACAAAATCACTATTTGTTTTTTTTTTTCACTTTTTTAGTTCATTTTGTTCCCCTTTAATCAAACGATGGATGACCATGTCAAATCTTAGCACTCTAATACTTTTACTAATTCTATTCCTTTGTGGGTTCATAACGCTGAACACCTACAATACCAAATAGTTAGAGATTGGCAATGTCGATCATGTAAACCCTCATTATTTGGTTACCCTCGAGAATCTCCGTACGACCTTGTAAGGATAAGTGCATACTTGACGAACGGTTGATCGTAACAACAATAATTTGAAGACCGTTGATGCAAAAAGTAATGTAATGAGACCGTATGAACATATAAGCAATGTACATGACCTGTTGTCAAGCGACGCGAGACACTATTTCAACATTCATACCGCAATAATTGCCAACAGTTAAATCTTTTAATTAAGAGGCCGTACAATATACGTGTATGTGTCCCAACATCAAATGTGTCTTCTCGCACATTGCATTACATCACAGGTTCGAGAAGAGAGAGGTCCAAAAAACCCTAGTCAATCCCTAACATACGTGTATCGATGTATCTTCTCCCATGTAGCATTACATCATTCTACATTATTTACTGTACATTTGGACAATTGACATACGAGGTAAACTAAGCTAAGCAAAAATATCACGATTTTTAGAAGAAAGAAAAAAGTTTGCAGGCGGATGCATTGTCGTCATCTCGACTAGAACCAGAGAAATTGGCTCAAGACCCGCCGAATAATCTACAGTTCATTAGTCAACGGAGCCAAACCACTGACAAAACCCTGCGAAAATTCCGCCATAATAGTCAAGAAAATGTTCTTTAATATATAATTGCAGCAAGAAGTACTTCGACATTTTAGTAATTTAAATAAGGAAAAAGGAAACTAGAGAACAAATACCCAGTATGTTCTATAAAAAGGGGAAATAAATTCCTAAAAAAGGTCCGAACACTCTTATTATTTTTAAGAGGGTTATGACCAAAGGCATTTTCATCATTTATATTTTCTTGATTTTTTTTATTTTCCCTTCATTTTTTCGATTAACAATCTCAGGCGATGGCCGGCCATTGGCAAGAGGTGAGTAGCCTTGTCGACCACGAGTGAGGCCGACCCTTGCCTACAGCCATTGAAAGCGATCTCACTCTGCCTATAAATGATGAAAATACTATAAGTCGGGTCCTTTTTTGAGATAAGGTCCATTTTATTTCTTTATTTGAAAAAAGAAAAAGAAAATAGAGTGCAAATACCCACCATTCTATTAAAACAAGAGAAGATTCCGAATAAGAGCTCAAAATACCCTCATTATTTCTAAGAAGGGGCGATGAAATGTATCTTCATCATTTATGTTTTCTTCATTTTTTCCCCTTTTCCCTTGATTTTCGTCGGTTGCCGGTCTCAAGCGATGGCCGGCCATTGGTGATAGGTGGGTGCCCTTGTTGGCCACGAATGAGGCTGACTATTGCTTACAGCCATCGACAGCAGCCTTGCCCTACCTATAAATGATGAAAATACTATAAGTCGGGTTCTTTTTGAAATGAAATTCATTTTATACCCTTGTTTTGAAAAAAAAATGATAATATTTTAAGCTCTTATTTGGAAAAAAAAAAAAGGGAGCACGCTTCACTCATATATTTGCAAATTTCCTTAAAAATGGGGTGCCATGCTTATCTTAAGGGAAAAAATATTGGATAGGCCGAAGCTAACACATGTCTGTGCCCCGACCAATCAAGAGAGGACACATGTCATCTCCTGTCCTCTCGACACCCTCTTTCCTCTGTCTCGTTTGTCTCTCTCCTCTGTCTCCTATCTCTATCTTTCTCCTCCAGGAGAGGACATGTAAGTCAAGGCGCACGAATACATGTTGCCCCCGCCCATTCAATATTTTCTCATCCTAAGGAGTGATGACATGAAATAGGTGTGCCTAGAATTTGCCATTGTGGAATTAAATATTCCGGTTAGAAAAATTAATCGATTGATCCCCAATAAAATAAATAAATAAAATAAAATGGAATTTTAATAAGACCAAGGCGAGCATGAAAATGAAAGGGAAAATGGAATATTATAGAATATTTAAAAAATAATTAAAATTTTTAAAGAAAAAGGAAAGGCCGAGGTTGGTTTCTTCCACCCTACGCATTTTCTGATTAATGCTTCTTTAATATTTAGTTTATCTTAGCTTAGAATAGTCCGTTATTAATGCGACAGACTTGGGGGGATTGCATTTCGCGGGTCTCGTTTATTTTTTACGATTAGTATCAAACATTGAAAACACCCGTCGCGTTATTTCAAGATTAGTAGTAATGTGTGGGCGACATTAATTTTAAGATATGGTGGCGTTATTTGTTAATGTGACCGAAGATCGAGAACACCTATGAGTATTTCTTGCGGGCCAGGGGGGGAGGTTCGGGTTCGGGCTTTGGTTCGGATGACGATTTGAGGCGGGTAAGAACGACACGTTCTCACTGTCTCTCGCTCTACAAAGAACCCATCTCTGATCTCTCTTCTGCCACCTTCTCCACTGTCTGAAAATCTCTCTCTCTCTCTGTAGAAAAGCTTGTTGCTCGCGGTAATAGCTTCACTCTCTCTCTCCTCACACTAGGGTAAAAGAAACGGAGTGCTCAATCTTCAAGCTGGCGATAGAAAATCAAGACACTGCAGATCGCGAAATCAGGCCGAAGAACCGCACGATCATGGTATTGTGAAAATCGATCCTTTGTTTTTTGTTTTTTTTTTTCTCTTGGCTCTGTTCTTGTGTTTGCTGGAAAATGCTGTTTTTTGAAGGCTGCATTCAGCTGGAAGAAACTGAGCTATTCTTTATCTCTTCTGTATTTCTGGAAGTAAACTCTGTTTCCTATGCTGTTTTTTATTTTTTTGAAAAGAACAATCCAGATTCTTTCTAGGCTCGTTGATCGTCCTTCCCCTGTGATTTTATCCGATCTTTTTGCTTCTTTTTGAGTTTCGATTGATGTGGGTTTATGTGGTTTTGGATTGGATTGGATTGGACGAAGCAGGGTGCTGGAGGTCCCGATGATGGCGACAACAGGTGGCGGCCATGGCTCAAGCCTCTGCTTAGCGAGAGCTTCTTCGTACAATGCAAGACGCACGCCGACTCGCACAAGAGCGAGTGCAACATGTACTGCCTAGACTGCATGAACGGAGCTCTCTGCTCTCTCTGCCTCCTGTCTCACCACAAGGATCATCGTGCCTTTTAGGTCCCAATCCCGCAAAGCTCTCTCTGCCTCCTGTCCAAACTTTTCTTGCATTTGAAGCAGTGCGTTGGGTGTGCCAAACCAAGAAAATTAAGCGCATTTACTGATGAGGTTTTTTGGCCGAAAACCCATCGTTTCGTCTGTTGCTTCATTTGATTGTTGCCAAAATGCCCATATATTTGGAAAAATTTCTTTTCATGCAAGATCGCTCTTTTAATGTTGGAGATATCAGAAACAGTATTGCTTATGTCCTGTTGCATTCCCAATGAAGAGGGAGTCCAAACCTTTTACCCGATCAGTCCGCTTCTCTGAATTCAAGAATTGCATTTTTGATCAACTTGTGCTAGAAAGAAGAGACTTTGATTCAAGGAGGAGATTTGGGTTTTCTGGGTCAAATGAACATTACGAGGAATCGACTGATCAGGACATCGTCGTCAAAGTGTGTGCTCAAAGTGATCAGTGTCTCATTTTCAGATTGTTGGGACATCGAAGAACTTCGTGAAGAAGCCGATGAAGCTGAAGAAGCAACGAGCAATGGCCTCCGACTCCGAGGAGGATTCCTATAATAGGAGCAGCAACAGCAGTCGCCACGGCCGCCACAAGAGCCCCCACTGCGTTCTCCACCACCACAAAGTCCGCAGAAGCTACATGAGTGACAGTAAAGGCAACACCCCAGGGGAGTCTCCCGTCTCCTTTGTGCCCACTCCAGAGGTTTTGATCTCTAAAGAGCTCAGGGAGATCCTCAGGCTGAGACTGAGCCCGGACCATGTTTCGTATTCTTTGCTATGAGCTGGTTGGATTGAATTGCGTTTGCGTCTGCAGACACTTATTTAAATCTTCGTGGAAAAGATGATGGTTATGGATATACGGCTTGTATTAGTGTCCAATCTACTACGGCCACACTTTTAAGATTGTTGTGCATTCTGACCCTCTTTTGTATTGCCTTGGTTCTGTTTCTGACCATCTGTGCTGGATGATTTCAAGCAAAGCTGCACCTTTTTTTTTTTTTTTTTTTTTTTTAAATTCTTCTTGTGTTGCAGATTATGAAAAAAAAGATGTCAGAAATTGGATTCTAAATGTACTCTGGAGTTCTCTCTCTCCAGATTGTTTTAAGTTGGAAGGGTTGAGTGAAGAAATTGAATGGAGTTAGGCAAGGAGATAATACTCTTAAATGCCATGGAACTTGGTGACGATGACAAGAGTAAGTGGACAGCGAAACGCAGCATCAGGCAAAAGGTTGTGGCTTTAAAGCAGAATGAAGATTCTCACGATAGTGCCACCAACAGGCATATAGATCTAACTGGAAAAACGAACCCGAACAAGGTCAGAGAGAAAGTAGTTCCGAAATCTGACAGCGAACAAGAGGAACAGACGCAAGGCAATCGAGATTCAGAAAGAAGTCGTTCCGAGCACGAACATGGTCGGAAAGGAGTAGTTCCGACATCTAGCGGCGAAAAAGAGAAACAGACATAACTAGGAATTCCCCCTTCTTGTTCCTGTAAAAAAAAGTGGAGGCATCAAGGATTCAGAACAGTTCTTGAACGGGACTGCTTCTGAGAATATAGCTCTTCCTCTAAAATGGATTAGACCAGTTCTTCTTCCCTAAAGACACATGACATTCCACATATGCTTTCATCAATTAGATTCCACATGCTTTTTCTTGGCATATGTTCCTTCCCTCACCAAATGGTAGCTGCATAAATTAGCATCTATAGAAAAATCCACCACCACAGGAAGTTACGTATAGGTAAAGAATGTTCCTCTTTTCCGTTTTCCTTTCTTTTCTTCAAATTATGGTGGATCCATGCCCGGTCGAGCGGCGTTTGCAGCTGCCGGATGAACAAACCCGGGATTCCAACAAGTAAATATAGGCTTGCACATGCTTTTTTTTTTTTTCTTTAAATTATGTTTTTTTTTATCGTTTTAATCTATGAAAAAGCAGATACACAGTAATTGTTATCACTTATATTTTTCAAGTGGCGTGCCTAAGGAATAGTTAGTCAGGGAGAGCAGCCTAGATGGAGCATCGATGCCTCGATTTTGGAATCCAGATATAATCCTACCTCATTCAATTTCAAGTACTAGAGTTTAGTTAAATCGTGGGAATCAGAAAAAGCGTCAGTGGATAATGATGCTGGTGCTCATCAAAAAAGGGTCGTAGGCACTTCTTAGCCACTAGAAAAGCAACGGAGGAACCAAGCAAAAATGTTTTTAAATTAGAGCGATGCCAAGAACCAACATGCAAATTGCGATAACAACACGTAACAATAAGATAATGTCGAGCAATAGACCTTGGAGTCATCTATTGGAATGCTTACCTGCTCACTTTTTACTTGTTCTTGCCCAAATCGTTAAATCAAGACGGAAAAAAAAAAATTAATACTATGAAAATTCCAAACCGGCATATATGTATATATATATATGATAAATTTATTCAAAATTTTTTTTATCACAAAAAATCTCAAACTGGTATCACATGTGATGAATTTATCCAAAATTATTTTTTCTACCGTCAAAAATTTCAAATTGGTACATCTGTGACGAATTTACCTCAAATTGATTATTTTGACTACTAAAAATCCTAAACTAATGCACATGTGACAAATTTACCATTCGATAGTTTCCGTTAAATTGGATTAATATCACGAAAAATCCTAAAATAATACAATAGAGGGTAAAAACCCCAAATGTGTACATCCAACATTGTCACGTGTCATCCAACTCAGTGATTCGACGATAAAATTTAACGAAAATTGACGGAGAGTAAATTTGTTACAGATGTATCGATTTAGATTTTTGACGATAAAAAATGATTTGGAGTGAATTTATGAAAAGTGTATTAATTTGAAGTTTTTCGCAATATTAATCTGAAAAAAAAAAGGATAAACAGATACTTTAATCAGTGGGAGTGATGAAAGGGGGGCAAAGCAATGTCTTTCGATCTGTCCCATTATTGATTAAAATAGTCAAAGGAGTCACATTCCCAAGATTAAAGTATTGTTAATGGCTTGCTTTCGAGATAGAGTGGGAAAGAAAGCGACGAAAAGGCAAGTACAAGTTGCTGGACCCTCGTGAGCAATTCCAAAGGTCTTTGTACTCCCTGGGCGACTTGCAAGTAAAGGAGGAGGAAGAAGAAGAAGTTGATAACATTGACCAGGATGAACAACCGCCTTAGAATAATTAATTATTAACACCTTCGCCTAACAGTTTAAGCTTTTACAACAGTTGATAATGATCTTATAAAAATTTCACATGATAACAAAGTAGGAGGTCTTGAATTCGAAAATCTCACAATCCACCACAAATTATTGCTCCGTACTTATGAAAAATTAAGTACATGATGCATGTTTCTTCTTCTAGAGTTGACGCAAGTCCCATCATTTCGTCACTTTTATCTAGTCTCTTCCGCGGTGAAGTATCGATCGCAGGCTCATGGAGAAAAGCCCTTTGATTATTTTCGCTTCTGGAAAGGAAGCTAAAACGATGTATTTAATTCAGCCAAGGATCGGTGAAGAATGGCTTGAAATTTTCATATCCGGATAATTGTCGGTTCCCTAGCTCTAACGTGGATACGTGACTTTGACGGATCGAGGAGCCATGCAGAGTCTGACGCGCAAGATTTGCCTTGGGAATGGGCCACCTCACCACCACAATAAACTTCACTGCTTATAAGAAGCCGATAGACGTGCTCGACCGATACATTACCTAAGGAAAAACCGAGGCCGAATCCTTGTGGTCTCCGATCCCGACTCGGACGCGCTAATTTGACTGGCCGGAGCCCTTAGCCCCGTCGTCGGAAATCTAATATAGGATGTCACCTGGCCCTAATCATAAAAGACACGAATGACGCACACAAATTAAAAAATGTGACCGATGGTGAATGCAAAGGACTAGGCCGGCCGTTCGGGGAAGTTGAGCGTCGCGTTCCGTGGGGCCCAAAGGTGGGCCCAACTCGAGGCTTTTCAATTATTGAAGTCTGGACCAAAACGACATGGCGAGGGCGAGGAACAGTCAATAAAACGGCAAGGAAAAAGCAAAGCGCGAAACGCACGGCGCACAGATTGGTCAAACTTGGCGTGCCGCGACGCGCATTAAAAAATAATACGACTTAATAATAAAATTTAACAATTATAAAATAAATGTTAAATAAATTGCAAGTGGGTTTCTAAAGGGCTTACTTTGACTCCAATGTAACCCCCACCCACATTCCTTAGTCAAATTCCGACCATCCTTACTACTTTCTCTCTCTCTCTCTCTTTTTTAAATTATATTTTTTTTTTGGTCAATTTATTTTCGTCCTTTGATGTTAATCATGCCGTCCCCCCCTAATAACCCGCATAATTAAGCCTGCACCACCCGTGTAATTTAGCAAAAAAGGCTATTGAGATTTGATTGATTAGGGCACTAATTATAAAGGATGGTGTTTCTTTTGGGGTTATGATGTGTGGGTTAAGCATGCATTCGCCAAAAGTGACATTGCTAAATCATTTCGAATCTAGAGCTCATCCGATCATTTTTCTCGTGTCGGCTATTAAAGTCTGTCGAGTATACTTCTTGGAATCCCCAACATCGAAGATAAAACTTTACCGAAAAAAAAAAAAACATCGAAGATAAATAACTATATGTTTAAAATGGAAAACTTCACCCCTAAACAAGAGGATTCGGGAAATTTTTTTTTGAATTTATCGAAAAATGAAATAAATAGTATCAAGTGAGTGAATTTCTGTGTAATGTGTGCATGCCATCAAGTCCATAATGGTGATAACATTCACATATGGTTAGACATTAAGGGAAATTTGATGAAAATTAAAGATTATGTGTTAGCCGGATTACGAGCGGCACATGAAATTTGACTAATGGGGGGTGTGCCCACATACGTTGATAACACTATTAGAAAGTTCAATGTACAAGTTTAAACTGTTAGGTGAAGGGAAATTGCATGAATATAAAAAGTATATACAACTCATTTTCAGATGACGTGGAACATTTCCACATGGTAAAGTTTCATATCGAAAGTCAATTTTCAAGCAACTGTTCAAATTTTAGCCGAAGCTGCTCTCCGAGGCCGTATCATCGAAGAAAAAGAAGTAGGTGAATAAAAGATTCAAGAGGCCTGTAACGATCGACATAAAGACGAAGACAATAAGGGGAAATTGATGAATACAAAAGACGTTCTCTTCAATAACAAAGATATGTACGAATGGTTGTCTATTTCACTTTTCTTTATTTCCTTCTTTTTTTTTATTTTTGGCCTAAAGATGGCTGCCGGATATGACGACAAAAGTGTCCGAAATTTTTGTCAATTAAATCCTAGCCAGATAATTATTAAATTTTTGGTGTTTCTAGGTTATTTTATTTCCCAAAAATGAATATGGGATTGGCCTTGTTTGTTGTAATGGCAACTTTTTTGGATTTGGCTATAGCAAGTGGATTGATCTTTGAAGTCACTCTTTGATATGTTTTTTCTTTGGAGCATTTAAAACCCCAGTTGAATACGCCCATATGTTGTCTCTCTCCCTCTCTCCCCCCGACTTTTCACCGGGATGGAATCGTGGTCCATCCCCACTCTAGACTTTAGTGATTAACGTCCAATAATCTTAATAATCGCTCTTGCAAATAAGGCCTTTTTTTTGCTAATAATAAAATTGTCATTTGTCCAGCTCGAGCTTGCATGAGATAAAACTGAATAAACCTCTCCCGTTATTCAGAATAACTGCGACAGCTCAATATCTTGAACGAGATATAAAAAGTGAAATTTCGAATTTCTAACCCATAAGAATACCTAAATAGACTTAGAGATTATGAATTGATTGAAATCTTAGATTTACACTAGAACCGCGACCTTAGGGATTATTATATAAATGGTCTCTAAATTTTGGCCCAACATGCAATGCCTTCTCTAAATTTTTAATTTGTTCGATATGATCTCCGAACTTTTCAAAAATGTTCAATCCAGTCCCTAGGTTATATGAAAATAATTAATGTTATCCTTTCATTGATTCAAGTTCAAGGACTAAATTGAATATTCTCATATAATTCAGAAAGTGGATTTAATATTTACTAAAAGTTCAAGTATCACATCGAACAAAATAAAAGTCTATGGACAACATTGCACGCTGATCGAAAGTTTAGGGACCATTAGTTCTGTGCATCAATATATATAGAGAGAGAGAATTTTAAACTACTGGATGTGAAATTAACTTTCACTAAAACCTCACACCTACATTAATTTCCAACACCCTTGCGAGCAAATTAACCCTTTTTATATGCCTGGTTGGAGAGATCGGCATTCATGATGGAAACTCCTCGTGGGCACTTTCTCTTAAAATGATGGAAATCATTTTCATTATCCACTCAAATAAGATATTTAGAGGAATCTTTCTTCCGAATTATTAAAGGAGAAAGCGAATTCTGCTAATGAGGACAACGTTCACCAAATAGTTTGGAGCACTAGAAAGGATGCCGAGGTCTTCCGTCAAGTCATCAAAACATCTTGAAAAAAAAAAAATGGTTTTCATGCTATTTAATAAGGTTTGTGATTGATGGGGGGAAGAGTGCCGTCAAATACGTGTATGATGTTCTAATGCGACCTCTTCAATGCGCCCGGTAATAAGAAAAACAAGGGTAGGGTCTCCAACCGATATGAAATGATGGGTTCGAATTATAGTTACATTCGGATTTGAATGCCAAAGGCTGACGAGCTCATCCCCGGAACTTCACCGGCGTGACAAAATGCCTATAAGTTTATTCGTATACGAGGCGATATGTTTCGATGGTATAAATCGGTCAGAGGTTCGCTCATGAAGGCTTGTGTCCATGATCACGTGAAGAACAGTGGCATGGCAATCCTTATTTGAGCTACGTTGCTTGATCGTAGAAACCACAAAATGAAACGATGCACTGATTCTAACCAGTCAAGTAAATTCAACCCATCGTAGTTTGAAACCGAGTAATTTCTTCATTATGTAACTCTAGAAAGAAAATCAAACAATGTGTACAGTGTCATTAGGTCGTTTGCGACTTGTATTAAGGCACATACATTCGCACCCAATGCGCTACGTGCTAACTACTAGTCTACTGCTACCAACAATTCATCAATTGCTTCTTTCGTTATCATCACGAAAAACTTTGTAATGGCTTTCTCCAAAGCAAGACATAAGGCGACAAGGTCCGCCATAAACACAACCATTCCTGAAGTCATCGTTTCTCGTCTCTTGTGGATTAGGTGACTTCTGGAAAATCCACGATAAGTATCATGGGAAAGTTACTCAACCAGTCCTAAATTTATCGTGTGAAATTTTAATGTAATCATTTCGATCAATTTTCATCGAAAATTGCTAACATCACGATCTAGTCATCACTAACTGCTCTACATAGTACTTCGCTACGTCAGCGATTTTTAGACAATAATTGATCAGAATAACTACATCAAAATATACATGAGAGACAAAAAGAAAAGAAAAATAAATATATCGAGTTTTTGGGTGATTCTTGAAAAATTGCTCGCCAATTAAATGTCACATTAGACCTTTACTTGTTGTACTTTTTTTTTTTGGTAATATCTCTAAAACTCTCATTTCTGATTTTTGCTCTGATTCTTCGTAAAACGTGAGAATCGAACCATGCACCTAGCTCCCTAATTCCTTTACCAATAGGGCCACTTGCCTATTGGCTTACTTGATGGAGGCCACCATTTCTGCATAGTCATTTGCTTAATTAAGTGAATAATCTTTTCAATTTCCTATTGAGGTCTTGCTATTTTTGTTTAGGTCCTATGACAAAATCACTAGCGGGTAATACCTAATAGTTAGAGATTGGCAATGTCGATTATGTAAACCCTAATTATTTCAACATTTTATACTGCAATAATTGCCAGCAGTTAAATCTTTTAATTAAGAGGCCGTACGATCTACGTGTCTTTATCCCAACATCAAACGGGTCTTCTCGCACAATGCGTTACATCACAAGTTCAGGAAGAGCAAAGCCCAAAGAAACTAGTCAATTTCCTAACATGCGTGTATGGATGTATCTTCTCCCACGCAGCATTACATCATTCTACCTTATTTACTGTACATTTGGACAATTGACATACGACCTAAACTAAGCTAACAAAAAATATCACAACTTTTAGAAGAAAGAAAAAAAAAATAGAGGCGGATGCATTGTTGTCACGACAATAACCAAAGAAATTTCCCCAAGACCCGCCGAATAATCTACAATCCATTAGTCAACAGAGCCAAACCACAGACAAAACCCTGCGAAATTCCGCGATAATAGTCAAAAAGAGGGGTTTTTTTTATTATATAATTGACACATAAACCACTTCGGCATTTTAGTAATTTTAAAAAGGAAAAAGGAGACTAGAGAACAAATACTCACTACGTGTTCTACAAAAAAACGAGGAGAAAATTCTAAAAAAGAGCTCAAAATACCCTCATTATTTTAAGAAGGATCTGTCTAAATATATTTTCATCATTTATATTTTCTTGATTTTTTTCCTTTTCCTTCTTTTTCCTTTCATTTTCATTGGTTGCGAGTCTTAGGCAATGGTCGGCCACCGAAGAGTTGGGTGGCCTCAACGGCCATAGGCTAGGCCGACCATCGGCCTACGGCCATCAAGGGTAGCCTTGCCTTGTCTAGGGAAAAGCTTTTTTTTTTTTTAATAAGGTTCACTTCATACTCTCAAATATGGTTCGGCATTATTGTCTAAAAAAAGGGGCCTAAAGTGGCTCTAGTTGTTTTGAATAAGGGCATGACCTCGTCGGCTGGTCAAATTTTTTGACCGATCAAGGGCATTTTTTTCAAAATGTAAATCTAATCTAATTTTTTTGTTTTCAAATTTAAAAAAATACAAAAGGAAAAAAGGAAAAAAAA